>JARBWK010000004.1:114740104-115037116 GCA_030556195.1 Anolis apletophallus
TTCTGCTATAAGGGGAAAATACAATCAATGCATTCCTCAGCCATGTTGAATCAAACCTAAACTCTCATGAAAGCAACAGAAAGTACTGAACCTTGAGTTTGGGAGTTGTAGTTCTCCTCTATCCAGAGAGCACTGTGGACTCAAATAATGATGGATCAGGACCAAACTTGGCAGGAATCCTCAGAAGAGGAGGAAGCCAGAAAGGGAATGGATGAGCATCCCCCCGCGCGCTCCAAACTCGGCCCCGCCCCTTTTTTGCTCTGGCCATGCCCCCCTCTCGCTTGGTGCACTCTCTCCTTCCCTCTTTCTTTCAAGTGGTGGAAAAGGGAAGGAATGAAAGGGGAAAGAGAGAGAGAAGGAGGGAGGGAGAGAGGGGTAGGGAGGAAGTAGGAGGAGGAGGAAGGGAGCCTGCTCCTCCTCCCGCCCGCCCCTCACCCCCACCGGGAAAAATATTCAAAAAAAATATTTGAATTTTTTTTTAAATCTTAAAAGCAGATATCTTGCAGGAGGGTAGGGGGGGTGGGGAAGGGGTTGGGGGCCGTATATGGCCCGCGGGCCGCCAGTTGGACAGCCCTGCTCTAGAACATCCCCTCTCTCATCACAGAGCTAACTTAGCTCCTTGGTTCACTGAGGAGTTGGCAGCAATGAAGCATTAAAAGAGGAGACTAGAGGGCGTGTGGCACACATCTCACAGTGAATCAGACCAAACATGGATATGTGCTTATTAATATGTCACTGCCATATTCTGTGACAGTGAAGGCCACAAAAAAATCTTCCATTGTCACCAACATTGTGATTGTGACGAACCATCCAGCTGAGCTGTTTCGAGTGGTTGAAGGTTGTTAATTCTCCTCTCCCAAGACAGGATCCCTAACCATTCAGGAGCTCACTGTAAAGCATTTACTCGGCTCTTTGTGGATAAAGTTGCTCTGATCCATTCCGACTTGGACACCATGGTTACTGCGGTTTCTGAAGATGTAGCTAGAGGATGGATTCATTTCAACTCATGCAACCGGAGGACATGAACAAGATCCTTAGAGAGGTGAGGGGTAGCCACTAGGCATGATAACAAATCGAAAAATGGCGATTCTAAAATCAAATGGGGGGGATATTTTTTTGATTAGTATATCAAAGACTTACAAAAAAATTCCCAAAATTTTCGAAATGTAACTTAAGTACTAACGAAATTCGTTAGAAATTCGTATGCCAGAGCATGCGCTTTCAGATGGTTTTGGCCTACAACTCCCAGAAATCATAACAGCTGGTAAATTGGCTGGGTTTTCTGGGAGTTGTAGGCCAAAACTTGAATAAACCACACTGAATTCTAGATGGGACTCTCCAAATAGGAAGGAGGGAGGGAAGGAGGAGGGGAGGGAGGGGGTATTCTATTCTTGGAAGCAGCAAAAGAAAAGGAGGAGGAGCCCCCTCGCTCCTCGCTGCCTCTCTCACCCCGATCCTGAGGGAGCGAGGGCCCAAGTTTGCCCAGGCTGAGAGGAAAAGGAAGAGGCCTGAGGCTGTGAGGAATGGTGGGAGTTGAAGTCCAAAACACGTACCTGGAGGGCTGAAGCTGGTCCCTGCGATGGGGCAAGGCAGAGCAACGGGGAAGAGAAGCATCTGAGAGAGCGCCGTGGAAGAGAAGGAGGGGGAAGCCTGAGAGAGAGGAGAAGCGTGTGCGCGTGTGTGTGTGTGTGAATCAGGCCCCTGCGATGGGGCATGCATGGCAGCAGAGCAACGGGGAAGAGAAGGAGGGGGAAGCCTGAGAGAGAGGAGGAGAAGCGCGCGCGGGTGTGTGTGTGTGAATCAGGCCCCTGCGATGGGGCATGCATGGCAGCAGAGCAACGGGGAAGAGAAGGAGGGGGGGGAAGCCTGAGAGAGAGGAGAAGCGCGTGTGTGTGTGTGTGTGTGTGAATCAGGCCCCTGCGATGGGGCATGCATGGCAGCAGAGCAACGGGGAAGAGAAGGAGGGGGGGACGCCTGGAGAGAGAGGAGGAGCGACGCGCGCGCGTGTGTGTGTGTGAATCACTTTCCAGACTGCATTGCCTCTACCGCGCAGCAGCGTCACTTCCAGTTCCCCATAGAAATGCGGAAAAAGAAGAAGCTGAATGAAGGCGGGAAGGAAATGAGGGGGAGAAGACAGGGAGAAGTGAGTAGTACAATAATTAATTAATTAATAATTAAGAATTTCTAACGATCCTAACGCAAATTGTTGGCCTCACGGACCGTAAAAGGAAGTCTACTTCCTGGTTCGGGGCAGCGATCCGTAAAACAACAAAAGTCCCATTAATTACGGATTTCTAACGAATCAATTAGATTTCCGTTTCAATTTTAGCATGCCTAGTAGCCACATGCATCCTGGACCCTTGTCCATCCTGGCTAATAAAGGAGGCCAGAGGGGGTTTGGCAGAGTGGGTGAAGCTGGTGGTTAATGCCTCCCTTCAGGAAGGCAAAATTCGAGCCAGCTTAAAAAAAGCTGTTATAAAATCACTGTTGAAAAAGCCATCACTAGACTGCTGAAAAAGCCATCAGAAGCTTCAAATAGTCTGATAGGCAGCAGTCAGATTGTTAACTGGAACAGCGTAAAGGGAATGTATAATGCCTCTGTTATACCAATTTCCTTCCAAGCACAATTCAAAGTGATGGCCTTAGCCTATAAATCCCTAAACACTTCTGGTCTAACTTACCTGTCCGAATGTATCTCCCATTATTATTCAGTGCGATTGTTAAGATCTTCTGGGGAGGCCCTGCTCTTGGTCCCGCTCCCGTTGCAGGCACAGTTGGCAGGGGATGAGAGACAGGGCCTTCTCAATGATGGCACTGAGGCTGTGGAACTTCCTCCTCAGTGACATCAGAACAACCCCTCAGTATGAAGCTTCAGGAAAAATCTTAAGATCTGGCTATTTAAGCAAGCCTTTGGGGATTAATATGATTCATAAGTATGATGGAATATGTATAAGAACAACAAAAGCAATTGGGTAATGTTTACAAAGCTTAGTTAGAGCTAGACTTTTGATATGTTTGATATGCTTGAATAATTTAAAAGACTATTTATTAAATATGTATATGTTTTCTACAGTTTTAGAATACTATGTTATTGTCTGAATTTGACATTGAATTATTGTCATATTTTGTAAGCCGTCCTGAGAAGGGCGGGGTATAAGTACAGTAAATGAATGAATACATAAAATAATCCCATTTTACTAAACTTATTATTTATCAAGTTTTATCATGTTTTAATTCATTTTAATTAAATATTACAGGAGTTTATGTATAGTTATTAGTATCAGTTTGGTTGTGTATTTTTGCTTTTGTCTTTTATTGTTGACTAGCTGAGGACCCGGCGGTGCCCGGGTTATTTGAGGAAGGCATTGTGTGCCAAGGTTGGTTCCTATTAGATGTGTATGTGGCTTGCAGTGGTCTCAGGAAGTTAGTGAAGGTACTGCAAGTCCCATTGGCCATGGTCCATCCCCTCCCAACAGCACCAGGATGTAGAGTGGGTCATGGGGGCTCTTAGTGCCACGTTTGGTGTTGATCATTCATTGGATGAGGGTTGCAGTAGTCTCAGAAGGTGAGTGAAGGTACTTCAAGTCCCGTCATCCATGGTCCATCCCCCTCCAAACAGCACCAGGATGTAGAGTGGGTCATGAGGGCTTTGTGTGCCAAGTTTGGTCTTGATCAGTCATTGAATGAGGATTGCAGCAGTCTTGGGAAGTGAGTGGAGGTACTTCAAGTCCCATCATCCATGATCCGCCCTCCAAACTGCATCAGGACGTCCACTGGGTCATGGGGGCTTTTCGTGCCAAGTGTGGTCATGATTATGCACTGGATGAGGGTCGCAGCGGGCTTGGGAAGTGAATGGAGGTACTTGAAATCCCATCCTTCATGGTCCATCCTCCTCTAAACTGCAGTAGGATGGAGTGTGGGTCATGGGGGTACTGTGTGCCAAGTTTGGTGTTGTGGTTCAGGGCCGCCTTGGTCTGTGGGGAATGAAGAGTTTGAAAGTACTACAAATCTCATACCCTGTGATGGTAGTTCAAGTCCCACCATCCATGGTCCTCCCTACTCCAAACTGCAGTAGAATGAATCATGGGTCATGGGGGCTCAGTGTGCCAAGGTTGGTTACTGTTAATTCAGGCCATACACAATGTCCCATTAACTGAGGCCTAGTCAGGGAAATCAAGTTAATGAAGCCGTATAGTAAATTTTGGGCCTGGTTTGTGATTTGTAGGGGCTACAGTGTTTTCTGGGAAGTTAATTGGGTGACGGTACTGCAAATCCCATCATTCGTGGCCCATCCTGTCCTAAACTTTCTCTTGGGGCCTGGCCATACACAATGTCCTATTAATTGAGGCCTAGTCAGGAAAATCAAGTTAATGAAGCCTCACTGTAAATTTTGGGCCTGGTTTGTGATTTGTAGGGGCTACAGTGTTTTCTGGGAAGTGAATTGGGATGCAAATCCCATCATTCGTGGCCCATCCTGCCCTAAACTCTCTTTTGGGGCCTGGCCATACACAATGTCCTATGAATTGAGGCGTAGTCAGGAAAATCAAGTTAATGAAGCCTCACTGTAAATTTTGGGCCTGGTTTGTGATTTGTAGGGGCTACAGTGTTTTCTGGGAAGTGAATTGGGATGCAAATCCCATCATTCGTGGCCCATCCTGCCCTAAACTCTCTTTTGGGGCCTGGCCATACACAATGTCCTATTAATTGAGGCCTAGTCAGGGAAATCAAGTTAATGAAGCCGTACAGTAAATTTTGGGCCTGGTTTGTGAACTCTAGGATTCTATGATTGCAGGGATGAACCCTACAAACACTTAATTTCTGCTGCCAAATGGAATTGTTAATATCATAAGGACCTAGGTGCTCAGTTTCTTATTTCTCAAAGAATTTATTACATGGAGCCACACAATGTGTAAAAAAACACATTTCATTGTTGTATCTGTTGGTGTTCAAGCCATTTCCATCCTATGCCAACCCTAAGGTGAACCTATCTCAGGGTTTTCTTGTTAAGATTTATTCAGGGGATGTTTACTATTACCTTCCTAGGTTACAGAGCAAGTATGACTTGCCCAGGGTCACCCAATGAATTTCCATGGCTGAGTGGGGATTTGAACCCTGGCCTCCAAAACTGTACATACTATATTTTTATATTTATTTATTTATTATTCGATTTTATATTCTGCTCCTCCCTGCAGGCTCGGGGCGGATCACAGCGAGCAATAAAACATGCGATAAAACATACAATAAAACATCAGATAAAAACACAATACATGACAGAACATCAGCAGATTACATTTCTCAGCACAGATGGAAACACATCGTCCGCGCTCGGGTTTACCCAAATGCCAGCCTAAAAAGGGACGTCTTACAGGCCCTTCGAAAAGGGACAAGCTCTTGGATCACCCGAACGTGGCTAGGCAGTGAGTTCCAAATCACGGGAGCCGCGGCAGAGAAGGCCCGTTGTCTCGTGCGGGACAGATGGCAGGAGCGGGATGATGGTACAACCAACAAATTCTGCTCTTCCGAGCGCACTGATCTCGGGGGAACATACGGGGTAAGGCGGTCCCTTAGGTACACAGGCCCTAGACCGTGCAAGGCCTTAAAGGTTAAAACCAGCACCTTGAAGGCAATCCGGTACTTGATGGGGAGCCAGTGCAGTTGCCGGGAGGATGGGAGTGATGTGCTCCCTCACTGGTGCTCCCACCAGCAAGCGAGCGGCGGCAGTCTGCACCAGCTTGAGTTTCCGGATCGTCGACAAGGGAAGGCCTACGTAGAGGGCGTTACAGTAGTCCAGCCTCGAGATGACCGGCGCTTGGATCACCGTGGCCAGGTCGTCCCTGGACAGGTAGGGTGCCAGTCGCCTAGCCTGTCGCAGATGGTAAAACGATGTTTTGCTAACCATGGAGACCTGGGCCTCCATGGATAGCAAAGGGTCCAATTGGACACCCAAGCTCTTAACAAGGGATGACGGGCTAAGTCGCTTGCCATCCAGGGTAGGCAACCGGCACTCATCCAGCCCAGGGCGACCGGGCCACAAGATCTCAGTCTTCGACGGATTCACCTTCAGCCAGCTGGCACGCAGCCAACCAGTCATGGCTTCGAGGCATTGATGGAAACAATCGGGTACGGTGTCCGGCCTGCCGTCCATTCTCAGCAGAAGCTGGGTGTCATCAGCGTACTGATAACACTCCAGACCAAAGTCGCGAGCCAGCTGGGCCAGGGCGCATCTAGATGTTGAATAATAAGGGTGAGAGGATAGCCCCTGGGGACCCACAACTTAATGGGAGTCTCCCGGAGACCTCCCCCCCCTCTCCACCCGTTGTCCCCGATCCTGGAGGAAGGAGGCCACCCATTTAAGGGCAGTCCCCCTAACCCCAGTCACGGCTAAACGGTGGGCCAACAGTGCATGATCTACGGTATCAAATGCTGTTGTTAGATCTAACAAAACAAGCAGGGCTGACCCGCCCTGGTCCAGCTGGCGGCGAAGTTGGTCTGTAATGGCGACAAGCACAGTCTCCGTCCTATGCCCAATACGGAAGCCGGACTGGAAGGGATCAAGTCCAGCTGTGTCTTCTAAGAACCGCTGCAGCTGATCCGCTGCTGCCCTCTCAATTACCTTGCCTAAAAAAGGCAAGTTGGAAACCGGTCGGTACTTGGAGGGAGCTGAAGGGTCTAGCTTCGGCTTCTTCAGCAGCGGTCTTACAATTGCCTCTTTCAAACCCTCTGGGAACACTCCTTGCTCAAGGGAGCTGTTGATAATCTTTCCCAGGGGGTCTCGTAACCCCTCCCGGCAAGATCTAACAAGCCAGGAGGGGCACGGATCGAGGAGCAGGTAGTTGGTCTAGCTGCAGCAAGTAACTTATCGACAGCTGCTGCGTCCAGCAGTTGGAAACGGGTGAAGGTGGGCCCGCCGAGTGGCGGCGGAGTCTTGAGTTCCCCTACTGTATCAAGCGTGGCTGGGATGTTCCGGCGAAGGGTCGAGATCTTGTCGGCAAAATAGTTCTGGAAAGCCTCAGCTGTGGGAGCCAAACCCCTATCGTTTGGGACTGTCGAAATTGTTGTCAATGACCGAATTATTTTAAAAAGTTGAGCTGGGCGTGAACTAGCCGACTCTATAGGATTAAATATGTAATGGTTATGGTACAAAACATTCAAGTTCTGTCTGACATTGGCAGATTCTTAATGATCGCTAAAAATTGAAGAAGTTAATGTCTTGCTGAAGATTTTGAATTGCTATTTTGAAATAATTCTTCAGCTGTGTTTGTCTCTAAAAATGCATGGTGAGTTCACTTTTCTCGCTATTATGCCACCCAGGGACCATATTACGTCCCCTTTCCCTTTTAAATGCAACATATTGAATGGTAAGGTATCTTTTTTTTAAAAAAGAGAAGCATTCATTAGAGCCCCTCAATAAAACATATCTCGAAAAGTGTTCACCGAACACACTCTGCCACCTAACGAGAAAAATAATAATAATAAAAAAATTATTGAAAAAAGTGACAGTGCTCAGAAATAGTGATTTTGATCAGCGTATTTTTACAGCATTAGAATAACATGAATTCCAAATAGCCTCGGACAAAGGAGGAGCACTGTTTCAATTATCTTGTAGCCATCGGAATCAGAAAAGAAGCAAACATATGGACACACTGATAGGGGCTTCCCACAGTCTAATCCTTTATGGATGAACCATTCATGATTACTCTGTCATTCATCAGAGCCTATCTCCTCTTTGGCTGTCATGCTTGGTCTTTGACATTAACAATAAAGATTAGCACAGCCGCTGACTGTCAGAAATCTAGCCAGAGCCCCAAAGATACTACTGAACTTGCTTTTAAAAAATACAATTACATTTAAAGACAGAGTTTTAAATTGTTATATACCTTGAAGCAATGTGTACTGATGTAGACTTGAGAAGGATATCGAATTCTAATGGGTATGCTGAGCCGAAACTATTGTGGATAGTGAGACTGCAATGCAAATTCTTTAAAATTTAGAGCCAAAATACACCACATTACCTAATTCACTATAATCAGGGTTTGTGGGCATTTAAAAATGAGTTTGGATATGTAACTGAGCACATACCATTTTATGGATTTTTAGGTTTTTATTTCATAGCTGCAGAAATAAAATGTATTTATATGGTCTATGTTCATTCAGTCTCAGAAGCTTTTCCATTGCTGAAGTGTTTCTCCTCTCCTTGTACTGCAAAATCAACAGAGTCCTTTTTGCAAAAGCGATAATGCCTCCCCCCACTTTATTACATCATTTAAATGAGCACCCGAATTCAATCTTTGAAAATGCAAATTGTCACATTAGAGTGTGTGTAGAATGACTACAGCAAGATACTTCTTTAACTACCATTTTTCAAGACCTTGTAAAACTACAGCTTCCATGATTCCATAGCATTGCATCATGTCAATTAAAGTTATCTCAATCTGCATTGATTATACAGTGAAGACACACCTTAAATTACCCCAGATCTGCAGCACAGCTAGAATGTAGAGGTGTGGATAATCCCCCGATGTTATAGTGCTATAGTGTACTAACGGACATCCTCATCATTACCATCATAATCATCACCGCACTATAATAGCACTATAACTTGGATGGTTGGTGATAAGAGCCATGATCTATTTACCCAATAAAGGAAGCAGAGACATGGTGGAGTAGTGGCAGTGGAGAAGTACTGCAATGATGGGGAGCCTGCAGAAAAAGCCTTCCCAATCTATTGATGAAGGTACCCTGCTGAACTTTTCAAGAGTTGGCATGGCATGCTCATCCTAGCTTTATCCAATCTTCTTTTGCTACATCTATGACCCATTCAAATAAGTGACTTATATGGCCATAAATGACATTTCTGCTATCATTAGTCATCAATTGGATTCCAGCATTAAACTCAAGTCATTCCATGAAATCAAGAGACAAGCTTTCTTTCTCTATCGACAGTTGCTCTAATAAGCTTCCTCTATCCATGATCACATCTAATAAATTATTCCAAACCAGACAAGTAAGTTCATTTTCTAAAAACTGAATTCTGCTTGAAAAAATAGAGTGACAAATAGACATGGAAATATATACAGGCAAAATATGATTGAAAATTATGTGTTCCAAATGTCAAGAATTCATAGTGAGGAAAAATGTGGACTAATAAAAATCTGAAAGAATTCAAGACTTTTTTTCTGGAAGAAAAAAAATCGCATGTTTTGTTTTCCCCAAAAACTGCATTTTCTGCTAAGCAAATATATTTTCTGTCCAAAAAAAATCTATACATAAATAGTATGTTCTGCATGGTAAATGCTGTTTCTTGCACTAGGTAATGACAAATTTTAAAAAAATATAATGTAGAAAACACTTAAACACACACACATATATATACACACACACATTGCTTGGCTCGCTAACGGAAGAGATCTGTGAAGTAGTATTTTGTTCTCATTAAAAAAGTATATTATACTCATTAATAAGGGAAATATTAAGATTTGCTTACAGATGGGAACTTGAACTTAATATAGTATGGCATACTAAAACATTAGAGACTACAAGTATTCAATTCCCCCATGTACTAATATCTCATTTACAAGCTGGTGTTCCCTAATTACAGCATATCTTGTCTCAAGAAATCTAACCTCTTTAATTCAAAGCAACTCACACTTCAAAGAGAGAAAGTAAAAGCAAGCTGCCCAACTCATAAAATCAAAAGTTAAAACCCTATAAGAAAAAAAAATCAGACAGAACAAGATTGAGGATTGTAGAACCAGAAAGGTCAGACTACATCCTGTGCTTTTCAATATCTTTTGAAACAGAAGATACTCATCCACACTCCCAAAGACTGATATAAGATTAAAATGAAAAGGAGGTTATTTTTTACATTATTGGGGA
The DNA here is from genome assembly GCA_030556195.1 of Anolis apletophallus. Taxonomy (NCBI): domain Eukaryota; kingdom Metazoa; phylum Chordata; class Lepidosauria; order Squamata; family Anolidae; genus Anolis; species Anolis apletophallus. The sequence continues at coordinate 114,749,981 of JARBWK010000004.1, forward strand.
GAAACCATTTGACTTATTTACCACAAGATACTACTGAGTGCTAAAAGATACTCTGAGAGTGATAAAAATAATGAACCTCATGGCAGTGACCAGGTTAAACTATTGCCTTTAAGGCAAAGATTAGCACTGTCACTAAGAATGGTCTGCACTGGCCACAAAACCAACAGTGGCCCAGAAGTCACTCCTGAATGTCTATAGGGACTTCTGGTTCATAATGCTAGGAAAACTGAGTTGAACCAATTTAGCCTCATGTAAAGGAAAACTGGGGAATGTGCCAGTTTCCATGAAACTTTGTCCAGAATGGATCTGATATTTAGCAGTCTACTGTCCACATGGGCTACTGATGCCATTCCTTTACCCCCTGTGCCCATCAGACCAAGGAACAGGAAATTGATTGGACTCATAATGCTGTTGCTGCTCCTGACCATCAAGGGTGCCACATGCTGGCATCAGCAATGTGTCAACATGGCCAGGGAGAAGGAGGGGGATCACTCAAAATCGGTTTCAGCATGGATGGAACATATAGACTTCACTTTATTGCTGTGGATCAGACACAGAATATGTAGACAATAGAGCTATGCAAAAAATTGTTTGTACCTCGTATGTCAGATGTATTTTGTAAGATTCATGCAAACGACACAATATGAAGAAACGTGGCCAATGACTATGTAAAAAAACTTAAGATTCAAAACATCTACCTATGAATTTTCAAAGATATATGTCTCATAAGTGGCTCCAGGTCTCCATTCTAGGCACTATTTCTCCCCAAAAGTGATGAATTTGATTCCCACATATGGTCCTGAGGCTCTTTCCCCAAAGGGGGTGGCAAGAAGAGCCTGGGCGGGCAGGAGGGAGGGATGCCTGGCTGGATGGCCGGACAAGGAAGAAGGCTCTCCTGCACATGGCTGGCTCAGCCAGAGACAGGCAGAGACCATCACATTGTGGTTTTAACTATGGCAGTTCCAGTCTTCTGAAGCAAGCGGAATTGTAAGAAATGTATGACTGTTCCTGGAGGGACGGGGTGAATGGGAAAGGGAGAGGGAAGGGAAAAACAGTGTAGAAGGGATGGATACAAGTAGGGGATGAGGACAATTACTTATGAAATATTTTCTCTCTTTTTTGGTAAATTGGACACACACACACACACACACACACACACACTGTATGCATTGCCTATGTTATTTTCTAAACTCCCTCAGGAGGAAATGTGGTTATATTATACTCTACTTGTTTGACCCTAATTTAAAAATCTAAAAGAGAAAGTGTGTGTTGGGGGGGGGGGGGGAGTATCAGATCCTGATCTTCAGCCTTAGAAGAGTTTGCAGGCCATTGTGCCAGATCTGAGGCTGTCATTTTTGTGTAAAATAGGCTTTACAACCCTGTTGGAGTCAGTGGATTGAGAAGAACAGGTGTGTCAAAAGGAAGATTTTTTCCTGAATTGGATTACTTTAGAAGTAAAGAAAGTTATAGGCTAATCATTTTGGAAATAGCTCAGGCTCTTTTTGACCTGAACCAAAACAAGCCAAAGAAAACTTGCACATCCATTATAAATAGTATACCAAACAGGAGGTGTCATTCTGTATTCTTCTATATAATACAAATTTAGTTAGAATTCTAAGCATTTCCAAGGGACACTGTGGACAGCAAGGTCTATCCTGGGGCACACAGGACCATTTCATGACCAGGGAAAACATTCAATGGTTTATTTGCCAAGAAAAGTCCAGACAGTATTGCACCCATTCTAATTGAGTCCACACAGCAAAGGTTATTTATGAAATAGCAAAAGTTCATGCAATTTAGATTATTCTGGTGGCTCATTATACATATGGAATTTAGGAATACAAATACAAGAAGTACATCTGTTCCCATGATCAAGAGCTGTGCATGAGAACAGTGCAGTAGTACTCTTTAAAATATAAAGTGTTGCATCCATTTCCTATCAAAACATTGTACATTTGAGAGAGAATGTAAGTGGGAGAGAGACTGTAAAGATGGAGAATATAATCATTGGGTTTCATAACCCTTTGCTTGTTGCTAGGATTCACAATGATCTTTGAAGATGAAAAGAAAGTTTAATGAGAAAAATCAGTAGTTTGCCTGTACAGCCATAACCGAGCACTGAAAGTCACTCCAGATTTATCAACATGTAAAACTAACAGGAATGTGGGTAAATTCTTCATTCTGGATGAGACAGACTGTCTCTACATAACAAGACATCCTTTTTACAGTTCATTAATCTATGTGAGATTTTTTTCTCACTTCCAGTGTGTGAATGGGAGAAATGCTTTTTTCGGTTAAGGTGTCAAATATTGGTGCAAAAGGGCCGTGGAATAGTGGTGTTTTTTTTGTGGTGCAAAGCAGAGAGAGAGAAAGAGAGAGAGAGAGGGAGGGAGGGAGGGAGGGGAGAGGAGGGAGGGAGGGAGGGAGGGAGGGAGGGAGGGAGGGAGAGAAGGGCATAGTTCTGGCTAATTAATAAGACATATGTAGAAAGCCACTTTCATGTTTCTGATTTTAAAGTAATAATATTAGGGTTGTGTCTGGATCTGATTTTTTAAAAACTGTCTTTGGCTTATTTGGTTTATTCGGATGCCCGTAATGACAAGGGCTCTGCTGCCATCATTTTTTAAATCTGAAAAAAAACTACATGACTGCCAATCACAGCTATTTTAGGTTTCTATTAGGGAACACGCGGAGCATGGCGATGCTGTTGCATGCTCAAATGGTGTTTCCCTGTGAGCCCTACCTGTTGAGCCAATCAGAATAGAAGAAAGCCATGACATGGCTTATCCAAACTGGTTCTATATAAGTGAGGCAAGCATCTCAATTTCTCAGTCCAATTGCTGCTTGCATCTTTAACCTTTGGCTTGGATTGGCATCTAGCATTGAATCTAATTTTATTATTTGATAACTATCGTTATTGGACCAACCAAAATGCGCAAAATAATTCTGATATATTTTCTGGAATCACTTTACCTCTGGTTTGCTTTTTTATGTGTTTCCCCTAATAACATAAGAAGACCCAGCTGAAAATAATTGCTTTTGAAAGTTTTGGAAGTGGAAAAAATAGAGAAAAGGAGCACCAGGATTGGATTTCAGCCAGGCATCAAAATAATTTCTTTATTTTTAAAGATGAAGTCACATTTCCTCCTACTCTTCTTGAAATTAGTGGCACAAGACCTTCTGAATTCAGTGGGGGCTGAATTGGACTTTAATTGCATTAGAAGCTGAGCTCATATGTTTTTCAGAATTTGTGAGAGCTTTGGATGGTTGCCAGACACGCATGGTGACTTACTGAATGTTTAGAGTTCAAGTTGTGCAATCACTTTTGATTTCATCAATAGAGAGACTATACATAGTAGGTGATATATATTTCAAAATAATCTAGAAGCTACATTTAATGAGAAGATAGATGACACTTTTTTTGCTTTTAATTCTTATAAGGGGCCATGTATTTCACTGAAATCCTTAATACTGTATACTGCAACATTTAACAAACTTGATGTATGTCATTTCAGTTATCCTATCAAGAGTCCTGTAAGATAGACTGGTATTTGTTTGGGATGAACACAAAATATTACACACACACACACACACATATATATATATATATATATACACACACACACACACTGTATATAACACCTCATATATCTCAGAATATGGCTCTCCAATCTTCCAATTTAATAACAAATAGATATACATTCATCACACTAATTATAAATTAGAATCAATTATATAGTCTTGCCCCAAATGAAATACACACATTTGAAAGCCACTAAATATTCAGAAATATATTTATGGAACATCTCTATTTCTTAAGAGTTTCTGATTTAAGAGATCAGACCAACAAATTAACTAACTTTGTACCCCCATCTTTTGTATTTTGTCATCTCCATGCATGTGAAAATTTCCTTATATAGCAAAATTAAATATTGTTCAAATGTATTTGTACAATAAAATAAAGTTGGCACAATTTACCCTGCTAAATTCCATTTAGTTTCAGCTGCATCTTATTTGCATAGATTATTTTTATCATGTGTAAACAGGAGCCAAGTGGCAGAGTCTGCAAGTCATTCCAAGAGACCTTTATTCAATTATAATTTTGTTCCTTCTATATTGTACTTGCTCAATTTTATTGTTGAACAAAAGTGTCAGTTACTTTCACAACTGACCTGAATTTTGCATTTTTAATCGTCTGTGAGAAAATAGAGAACATCCATTGTTTCAAGCAAGACTATATATATATATATTCTAATATTGTTATTTTTCATTGATGACTGTGTAAAATGTGAAGGTATAGGCAAAAACAAGAAATAATGCAAGCAGTCAAAAAATGCAAACGAGAGGAATGCAATTACTCTAGTTTTGCTAGAATACTATAAACTTTACAGTGCATACGTGGACTACTATTGACAGAATACATAGACTAAAATTTAATTTTTACTAGCAAAGAGCCTGTGCATTTAAGAGGTGATGGTGAACAAAATGAAGTCTTGTGTTGTGCAAACCATTGAAAGGACAGAATTTGAAGGCATGAAGGGATTTGCTTTGTCAGGAGATGACTTACACAATGACATAGTGAAATAATATTTTTCCTTCATTAGTATTCTTTCTTTTTAAATGATTTTATTAGGTTTTCTATATATATATACATACAACACAGCTACAAGTAGGAAGGGAGAAGAGGTATGGGTATAAAGTGGAAAGAGGAAGGGTGAAGGGGGTGGGGAAAGAAGGGGGAGGATTATGGGGGAGGGTTGTCACACGAGGGGGGAGGGTACAAGTAAAACCGAACTTCCCAAAAGGCTACCCAGTGCTAATATTTTGACAATAAAGAAAACATTTTCTCTTAGTCTCTGGCGTCTTTTTCTTCCTGTGAAGCAATTTCTTAGAGTTATCTATAAATCATTTAAATCCATCATAAATTTATTCCCTGTCTTTTGTAGAAAGGATGTGAAGCCCGCCCAGTCCGTTTGGTCTTTTTTATCACATAGTCTCTGCGATATAACGTCCATTTGAACCATGTCCAGTGACTTTAACTTCCATTCTTCCAAGGTGGGGGTACTTTTCTGTTTCCAGTGCCTGGCCAACACTATTCTGGCACACGCTCCTAGGATAAATAACATCTTGTCTTGGTTGCGGTTCAGGGCAGGGTTTGTAATACCCAGCAGGTACTCCTGTGGATCTAATTTAAATTTGATGCCTAAGATTTTTTGAATAGCCCGTGGATTTCCTTCCAATATTTTTTAACCTTCTTATAGTTCCACCACTGATGTATGTAGGTGCCTGGCTCTTTCCTGCACTTCCAACAATTGTTAGAAATTCCTCGGTGAAATTTTGCAATTCTCGTTGGATATAAGTGCCAGCGGAACTGCATTTTTATCCAATTCTCAGATATTTCCGTGGTGGTGGTGTATTTAAGTTTCTTGGTCCACACTTCCTCCCATTGGTGTACTAGAATGTTGTGCCCCAGGTCCTGCGCCCATTTGATATGGCATGCTTTTATTTGCTCGTCCTCTAACTCCCAACCTAGGAGTATTTTATATATTGTACTGATATTTTTATTTTTATTTTTGACTGCGGGTTCCCACAGTTCATCCTCATTGAAGCCCGCCCTTCTGTCAATCTTATATCTTTCATGTATCTGGTGGTATTCTAGCCATGATATGGACGGATACTCCTGTTTTAATTCTTCCAAGGTCTTCATTGCCCACTTGTTATTGCAATCCCTTTTTAAGATCTGTTTGTAGGTTAGACAATCTCTGTCTACCAGCTCTTTTTTCCTCAAAGCCTCCATTGGGGAAATCCACATTGGGGTGTTACGAAAAAATCTATTTTTATATTTTTCCCAGACCTTTATCAAGGCCGCTCTTATATAGTGATGGCTCAGATTCTTTTCTACCTTCCTTCTGTCTAGCCACAGGTAGGCGTGCCATCCGGCCCTCAGGTCATGACCTTCCAAAGTTGGTAATTTGGGGTTTTCCGGAAAGGCCCACTCCTTTATTGCTACCAAATTGCATGTACCGTAATACAATCTGAGATTTGGCAACCCCAGCCCCCCCCCCCCCGTCTTTTCTCATCTGACATTAGTTTCATACTTATTCTTGGATTTTTATTTTCCCACACAAAGCTCCTGATGTCCTTCTCCCATTTTTGGAATAGGTACGCATTCCTAATGACTGGGACTGTTTGAAACAGGAAGAGGAGTTTCGGGAGGATTGACATTTTAACCACTGCTACTCTCCCTAGCAGTGAGATTCTGTTGTGCTTCCACCTTTCCATATCTTTTTGAATTGTTTTCCATAGTTTCATAATTATTCTTCAGAAGTTGAATATTACTGGCTGTTAGAGTTATGCCTAAGTAATTTACTTTTCCCCCCACTTGGATTCCTGTTTTTGTTTGTAAGTGATCTTTTTCCTTCTCAGATAAATGCTTGGTCAAGAATTTAGTTTTTTGTTTATTCAATTTAAAGCTTTCGGGAGAGTAGCGGGCTTCATTAGTATTCTTTACAATAAGTAAAAGTTGAGTATTCCTTATGCGAAATGCTTAGGACCAGAAAAAATATGAATTTTGGATTTAAAAAAAAATGATTTTGGAATACTGGCATATACTTTGCATAAATGTATATAAGATAGCTTGGAAATGGGACCCAAGTCTAAAAACTAAATTAATCTGTGTTTCAAATTAACTTCATAAAACATACCCTGAAGGTATTTTCATATAATATATATTTAAAATATTGTATACATGAAACAAATAGTATTCACATGAACTTTCAGAAAGCAAAGTGGTCTCTTTCTCAACCATATACAGGATATGTCTGAAGTCAGAAAACTCCATTAGGGTTTGTGCAAAAAAAATGCAGAATTTATTTCTAGTAGTTGACATCCTGAACTGGCGCAGATGAATTATTCTGAAGATAAAATATGTAGATGCTTGCTATTGCTTTCGAACAATCTGCTTCCTGAATAGAAAACAAATCTTGCAGCAATCTTATTTGGATTATTACATTATGTAAGTTTACTCACAATCAACTACATATTGGTACACGTAATTTCAATAAATATGTTTTGTTGTTTATTCATTCAGTTGCTTCCGACTCTTCGTGACCTCATGGACCATCCCACGCCAGAGCTTCCTGTCGGCCATCACCACCCCCAGCTCCTTCAGAGTCAAGCTAGTCACTTCGAGGATACCATCCACCCATTTTGCCCTTGGTCGGCCCCTCTTCCTTTTTCCTTCCATTTTCCCCAGCATAATTGTCTTCTCTAAGCTTTCTTGTCTTCTCATGATGTGACCGAAGTACGTCATCTTTGCCTCTAATATCCTTCCCTCCAGTGAGCAGTCAGGCTTTATTTCCTGAAGTATGGACTGGTTGGATCTTCTTCCGGTTCAAGGCACTCTCAGAATTTTCCTCAAACACCACACTTCAAAAGCGTATATGATTCGCAAGCAAAAATTTAGGCAACAATTTTTCTTTCTCTTTGTATAAAAAACACCAATTCAAGCTCTATCCCACAGATTTGAATAATTCTTCTCATTCATCTTGAAAATTGTTAGCTCAGTGCTTTGGGGCATCATCATGACTTCTTTGTTCTTCATACTTGGCCCGACACTTCGATCTAACAGATCTCTTAGAACAATCTGCTCTCCCATAACCTTTTAGTATATATGCAGTAATTAGAGAATCAAAGATTCAACAGAAACAAGATAGGAATTTGCAAAAGAGATAGAAGTAAATCATTTGCAGAAGGAAGCAGAATATTCACTCCTCAGAGAGATGAGTCTGTGGGTTTCTTATGTGATTGACATAAAACTGTTATTTAAAATTATTTCGTTAACTCTGACTAAATCATTATTATAAAATTTATTCTGTAGTAGAAATGCATTTACTGAGCTTTTCTTTCTTTCTTTTTTTTTGGGGGGGGGGGAGACTATCTATCTATCCATTACAAACTAAGGGATGTGCCAGTGCATCAAAGTCCTTGCTATTTATTATACCAATCAATACCCTGCTAATACTGTTAAAATAAATATATAATTATTAAAATAGAATTTTAGTTCTGACTGTGTCAAAAGGACAATCGATTGAGAACGTAGAGAAGAATATAAATTTGATTTACACTATCAGACATTATTCAGTTCTATCAACTATGTCTTCTATCGTTCTGTAAGTTTTGCTGAGATCATGTAGCTAGCTAACCATCTGTGTTTTGTCATAGGGTCTCTTAGGCTACAAGATCTGGGAGGCTGAAAGCTGATCAAAATATTTAGTCAGATGTATTTAATTTCCTAGCTCCAGCTCACTTATTTTGTGTTCCAAAACACCTTATTGTACTTATTTGTATTCCATTATTAAGCTTTACTTTATCTCCTGATTCCCATGCCAAGATTGACACCTTCCAGCTGCGCATTTAAGTTCAAACATCCATGTCACTGGCCTGACCATTAGAAAACATTGAAATCTACATTCTATTTATTCCTTTTACAGTCTACAATTTCAGTCCTTAAAAACAGGTTGCGAGGGGAGGGGAATGAAGTAGGCAGGAGGAGGCTTTTTTTATATGAACATTTTTGTGATCTTTTCAGTGTTATTGTGTATCCATATAACAAATGTTCCTGTCCTCTTTTTTTTATTTTACAATGCTTCATTTGGCTTTCTTCTTTCCTTATTCTCAAGTTTATAAGAGAATGTCACTGAGGCCTGGGGGCAGACTAATTTTACACACTTAAATATTGGGAAAATATCCCAAAAATTCCTTCAATAATACACTTGACAACTACCAACTAGAGCAAGCAATTTTGTACTTGTATACTTGGTTCCTGAATTTTAACAGAAAGTCGTCATTAGATGACTGAAGAAGCCTATTAATTCCTCAAGATATTCTATGGATAATAGTGCACTGATGTCGGATAGTGGTAAATGATAGTAGTAGAATAGTGAGTAGTAGTTCTGGAGTTGCTACCTATTAGGGGAGTGAAGAAATCTTTATCAGACAGACTGTCTTGACATCTGAGACAGGCTGTCAAGTGTTCATTAATTCCCACAAGATTTCTCACCTTCAGGGTGAGAATGAGATAAGGAAGACCTTTCTTTTCATTGAGGTTTCCACAATTTTCTAAAATGTCTCATTTCATCTTGAAAATGCAAATGAAAATAACTGATTTGATCCTTTTGATTTTTAAAGTTCATACAACAAACTCTCATTTGGACTACACAATTTTGGACTACTTATGCAGCCTGAGTAAATTATATTCTCAAAACTACTAAAAGATCTCTTGAGACTGACTGAAAACATTTTACAATTCTGAAGGGGGAAAGGCGTTTCTCATTTTCAGATGAAAGAAACATTTAGCTCTACTTGAAATCTGTACAGGATGCAATCCAGCATCTACTCCGTGTAGTGTAAAATATCTGCGTGCAATGATACACTATATTAGTACTAAACAATATTACATAAGAGTAATATTTCACAACACATGTTAATAATTGAGTTCTATTGTGTATTGAAGTACACATTGTGTAGTGGACATCACAGAGTGTGCAATGTGCAGTATCAAACAGCACTCACAACTCTAATTTATTAAATCCATACTTATGTCATGATAAATGGGTGTCACCTGTGCCAAAAAAGTAAGAATCAAAACTTACTCTCTGAAAGTTAGTTTCATTTTCAGTACAAGCCAAACAAGTCTGCCTTTCCTCGGCTGCCTTTCCTCTTTAAATTAATGGCCTATCACCATTAGAAGAGGGAAGCAGCAGGAAGAAGGCAGTTCCCTGGGGAAAAGACTGAGAAAGCACAGAATTCTGGGAAATGTAGTTTGAGAAGGCAAGGAGCCCTATGCCAGATAATTCAAAAGGCCCTGCCCTAAACTACATTTGCCTGAATTCCACTGAGCATCAGAAAGCCCCAATCAGGAGAGAGGAGAGATTTGTCCCTCCGCAGCAGCAGCCAGTCAGAATTCCAATAAATTGTTGAATCTGCAAAGAGAAGGACTGACGGATACTTCTAGTAAGTAAATCTCTAGGCTAGGGTTAGGGGAAGAAATCCCTAAATGGAAGTTGGTTAATATTAAAGACATTCAAAAAATATGTTTTTGTCAAAATTCCTTAAAATTAGTAAATGTATGAATATTTCTGAAGGTTGGGGGGCATAATCCCCTGTTTTCTTGGGCCATTATATAGAAAATTCAAGGGGATAGCTCTTGCAGTTTATTTAATTTTGAAATTTCCCCAAAAACTCTGTGGATAAATGAAGCGGTCTGAAACTTGATGGGCTAACAATGGTCAATGTGTTAATGTGTTCTACTATTATAGCAAGTTTCACCCCAATAGGGGAGAAATGAGGAAGAAAGGGGCCCCTGAAGTTTCCCCAATTGCACAATTTCTATAATGGAAAAGTAATAAAATTTTGTTACTCTCATTATAATAATGAAATTTTCACTAATATTCTTTGGAAATACTTTTGAAAGGAAATGCCAGCACCCTCTACTTTTGTAATGACTTTTGAAACTTTTTTTCATCAATTGCACAGCCTTAGTAGATACCTTTCCTTCCTGAAGTCTTTGCAAAATGTAGAACACAAGATGAGGGGCTGCTAAAAAATGCCCAAAGAACATGACAGTCTATCAGGAGAGAGGTAATCAATCACTACTGGGAGGGGCATAATTGATTACCTCCACTCCTGTCACAATATGGTATCACTCAATGTGGTAGATGCATTCTAAGCAGAAGATTCTCCTCTTCTTATGCCCACTATCTAGAGGATGCTAGTTGTCATTTCCTCCTCTTAGTTTGTAATCCCAAACATAACTACTACTATTGCTCATGCATTTTAAAGTAAACTAAGGCTGCTTCTACATACCATTCAATCCAGGTCAGGATGTGGATTAAAAAAATGAATTTGTTGTAGAGTGCCTACATGGAGACTCCAGAGTGTGGATTGATCCAATTCAAGCAATATTTTTTCTCTACTTCCTCAGGTGATATGTGCTGATAAGAAGCAGCCTGACCAATGAGAACCAATCCTGGAAGGAAGTAGGACAAAGCAATAAAGGGCAATTGAGCATTCCCATCAAAATGCTGTGATTTTCTTTCCAGGGGAAGATGTTTGTTTACTTTCTGGCCAAGCTGTGTATCTAGTTTTTTTTCTTCACAAACTAGCCTTATCCTCACAATCACTCCACATTTTGGACTTGTATTCGTATTTTGCATGGTATCTACACTGATTGGCTTCAGCAGATTTTATAGATTGATGTGGAATTTATTGTGAGTTTATTTTAACACACTGTTTCTGGTTGGATGCATGTTATAGTGCACACTCAGAGTGTATGTTTTGTAAAAGGCCCAACCTTGATCTGGCTTCAAATTAGATTTTAGAGCCTGTGTGCACAGGATCTACAATGGCAGTTTTTTGGTCATTCCTTTAAAACATTACACTTCAAGATTTAATTCCTCCACTGCATGACAAAGTAAATGTTTTCCATTTCCAATTCAAATGATCTGACAGTGTTCTTTCCTACAGAACTTGAACATTGAAGGATTTTCTCTGGAATCTCTGTTTCTTTGCTTTGAGAGGCAGGAAAACAACACAAATCCAGAGTATCGCAAAAGGGGGTCTATAGTAGATAATAATAGTTGTCTAAGTAAATCCTACAGAGAGTTTAAATATAGATTATACATCTATGATTCTAGAGATAATTGATATGATGTTTGAGCAACTTTCCTCTAAGGTTATTTAGAGCAAAGGCCATCAGCCTGTAATTCTCAAAGACTGAAATGGTCCAAAAGAAGATTAATACATTTGTAGCTTAGTGTGTCCATAATATTTTAACAGTGAGTCAAATAGATATGACTTGAGATAAAAAGGGAAATCAGAAGAAACAATGCCCCTATTCACACTGTCTGTTACAAGAACTTGGAGGTATCTGATTTAGAGCTCAGTTTGACCACCCCATTATATTTGCCCAACACTATTGAATTTTGATTTACATAAATGTTCACTACGATTTTAATTGCATTTCTACTTCATGTTACTTTTTACAGCTACAATCTATGACTGTAATTGAAAAGGCTTAATTTTTAATCAGGAAGGGTTTTATGTGTAAAATATGTATCATTTTAATGTGACAAAAATTGCTGTGCTCAATAGAGCTAATGACATGAAAATGCAAAGATAGTAAGATATTATCCTCAAGAAAATATATTTAAAGAGGTAAAGGTTTTCTTGGCCTTAAAAAAAGATATTTGCCCAAAGACTCTTAACTCTAGAAACTGCTCTATCATGGCAACATCTTAAGATGGACTTTCTGAAAAGATAGGTAATTCTACATTTTTCTTCAGAATTTATACCTGGTGCAGAATACTGAGAATTTTAAATCAACTTTATAGCCCTCACAGGCAATAAATTCAAAACCAGCTAAGAGCTGTCCTGAAACAGAGACTGCATGTCTAAAGTTCAGGCTCAAAGAAATACCTTCCCATTAATGTCAGGACCTAATAAGTTATCCCATTCTGGAAATCAATAAAGACACATCCATGACTTTGTTTGGTTTATGTGGAAAAGGGATATAGAAACTTCTGCAAACTCTAATATTCAAATATAGGAGTTGACTTAGTCTGACTACTTATCATTGCATCTTAGTTTCCATTTAATTGCCTTCAATACCACATTTATTCTCACAAAAATTTGTCAATCAATCAGTTACCACATCCACCTAACTTCTAGAAAAACCAAATACACAATGAAGAATAACTCATGCAAACTGAAGATACCTAAACACAATAAGGAAATTTACAAATATTGTATATTTATGTTACCAATCAACACTTTCCAATTAAATCAAGGCAGACAAATGTAATTTCTTTCTTTAGATCTATTCAGATGCCATTTTAAATAAGGTTACAAAGATGCTTAGAGAAATGTGCTCCAATCCTATGTTCCCCACCTGCTTTATTTGTACTAGGATTACAGATGGCTTTTTAAAAGTTCAAAATCATATTTGAGGAAGCCTGATGAGAAGAATCCTGGACTACTGAGAATCTCTGCAGGTCTGAACTTATTCTTTGTAAACCTAGCATGTTTGTTTCAAGAAAAAAAATTGGTGAAAACTACGTACATCCCTAATTAAGAAGAAAGGTTCTCCAAAGAACTGCAACCATTTTTGTCTTAAATGCAATTATACAACATCACAACACTGGAAACCTATTAAACGCCGTCTTTCAAGGCTGAAAAGACCAAGGCGTTGCAACCTGATTTCATAAGGGAGCCGCTCCATCCCTTGGATCATTCTTGTTGCCCTTTTCTGTACCTTTTCCAGTTCCATTATATTCTTCTTAAGGTGCGGTGACCAGAATTGTACACAGTACTCCAAATGTGGCCTTACCATAGATTTGTAGAGAGGTGATACAACATTTGCTGACCTATTTTCGATTCCCTTTCTGATCATGCCTAGCATAGAATTTGCTTTTTTCACTGCTGCTGCGCACTGGGTTGACATCTTCATTGAGCTGTCCACCAAAACCCCAAGATCCCTTTCCTGGTTTGTCTCAGAAAGCTTTGACCCCATCAATTTGTAGGTGTAGTTGGGGTTCTTTGCCCCAATGTGCATGACTTTACACTTGTTTAGGTTAAAATGCATTTGCCACTTTGTTGCCCATTCACTCAATTTCAAGAGATCTTTCTGGAGCTCTTTACAATCAGTTTCATTTTTAACTACCCTGAACAATTTAGTGTCGTCTGCAAACTTTGCTACCTCAGAATTCACTCCTACATCCAGATCATTAATGAATAAATTAAAAAGTAACGGACCCAAAACTGAACCTTGGGGTACGCCACTTCTCACCTCTTTCCATCCAGAGAAGTGTCCATTTATTACCACCCTTTGTTTCCTACAGTTTAGCCAGGTTCCAATCCAGGACAAGACCTGTCCTCTGATTCCATGGCTGAAGAGCTTATTTAGGAGCCTTTGGTGAGGGACTTTGTCAAAAGCCTTTTGAAAGTCAAGGTAAACAATATCAATTGGGTCCCCTTTATCTATGTGTTTATTTACACCCTCAAAGAATTCTAACAAGTTAGTAAGACATGATTTGCCTTTGCAGAAACCATGTTGATTTTCTTTCAGCAATGCCTGTTCTTCTATGTGCCTAGTAATATTTTCTTTAATAATGGTTTCCATCACTTTGCCTGGAACTGAGGTTAAACTGACTGGTCTATAATTTCCTGGATCACCTCTGGATCCTTTCTTGAAGATCGGTGTTACATTTGCCTCCCTCCAGTCCTCGGGTACAGTCCCTGATCTTAGAGAAAGGTTATATATCTTAGCTAGAAGTTCAGCAATTTCACACTTGAGTTCCTTAAGAACTCTGGGGTGGATGCCATCTGGACCTGGTGATTTGTTGACATTTAGTTTAGTAAGGCATGTGAGAACATCTTCCTTGTTTATCTCTATCTGTTTTAATTCTTTTAATTCCCTCCCTGAAAAAACTGACTCAGCTGCAGTCATATGCTGTCTGTCCTTCCCTCCAATGAGCAGTGAGGCTTTATATCCTGAAGTATGGACTGGTTGGATCTTTTCGCAGTCCATGGCACTCTCAAAACTTTCCTCCAACACCATGGTTCAAAAGTATCTATCTATCTTTGCTCAGCCTTCCCTAAGGTCCCGCTCTCACATCTGTAGGTTACTACAGGGAATACCATTGCTTTGACTATGCAGATCTTTGTTGCCAGTGTGCTGTCTCTACTCTTCACTGTGTTATCGAGATTGGACATTGCTCTCCTTCCAAGAAGTAAGCGTCTTCTGATTTCCTGGCTGCAGTCTGCATCTGCAGTCATCTTTGCACCTAGAAATACAAAGTCTGTCACTGCCTCCACATTTTCTCCCTCTATTTGCCAGTTCTCAATCAGTCCAGTTGCCATAATCTTGGTTTTTTTTTAAAAAAAAAAGTTTAACTGCAACCCAGCTTTTGCACTCTCTTCTTTCACCTTGAATAGAAGCTTCTCAACTCCTCCTCACTTTTGGCCATCAAAGTGGTATCATCTGCATATCTAAGGTAGTTAATGTTTCTTCCAGAAATTTTGACCCCTGCCTTGTATTAATCACATCACTTGATGTGTTCTGCATACAAGTTGAATAGGTTGGGTGGGGGTATACAACCTTGTCATATGTCTTTCCCAATCTTTAACCAGTCTGTTGTTCCATGGTCAGTTCTTACTGTTGCTACTTGGTCATCATACAGATTTCTCAGGAGAGAGACAAGGTGATTTGGTATGCCCATACAACCAAGAACTTGCCGCAGCTTATTATGATCCACACAGTCAAAGGCTTTAGAATAGTCAATGAAGCACTAATAAATGTTTTTCTGAAACTCCCCGCCTTTTTCCATTATGTCATTCCTCTGCTTTTCTAAACCCAGCTTGTACATCTGGCAACTCTCTCTACATGAATTTCTGGAGTTTTCCTTGCAAGATCTTGAGCATTACCTTACATGAGAAATAAGTGCCACTATACGAAAGTTTCACCATTCTTTAGCTTTTCCCTTTTTTGTTTCATGATAGTAATATTAAATATTCTTTAGACTTTGCTTTTAGAAAGAAATGCCATGCTAAAAAGTCCTGCATGGAGAGAGCTTGAGTCCCTTTTTGCAAACCTGAAATCTTAGAATGCCACTGGGTGTTGCCATGGTAGTTAGAACGGCAGTGGAAACAGAACATCACAGAGCTTGCGGTAGTTGCTGGGTACCCTCCCTTCATCACCCACAGTCAAACTGGTGGCACTGAGTGAACACCTGTGAAGGCGGACAGACAGATGGAAAGGCCACCAACTGTCGTCATATCTATGCCGTTGGGTTGGAACCTCTCTCTGCGAAGATTGTGTGTTGGTCATACCCACACATAAAACAAAATCTCGCAAAGATGTCTTTCCAAGTAAACAAAACCCAACAAAACCTGATGGCAACCAGCAAGCGGTGACAGGGACAGGACTGGGAGCTCTGGGAGCCCCAATCTGCGAAGCAGCCCATGGCAGAGGATATGGACAGGACTTGCATTTGAGAGAAAATCATAGTCAACCACGAGTGACAGCCTATGATGACTAAGAAAGGAGGGAATCAAGAAAAAGGAGAACACAACTGTATTTGACAAATATTCCAGGGGTTTGATATAGTCCTTCTAGTCCACTTCAAATTCAAAGCATCTTGAAGTCCCTGTAAAATTTCACAGTTGCAAACTTGGACCTTTGTGGCCAAGCAACATATGACGGCAGCTAGGAAGGTAAAATGATATAAAGGAGGGGAAAGGCAGAAGCGAGAAAAGGCGGCAGTGTTTTTTGCATTTAGCCCCCCTTTCCTAGCTGCTCACTGTAGTTGAGTTACTTTGAGCTCTATTGGCAGCAACTGAAATAGAATGGCAGAGGAAGTGAGATTAGGAAAGAGAAATTAGGCCATTTTAAGAGCAGCTAAAATAAGTGTGATGATAGAGGCTTATTTGGGACTATCCCAGCCAAATCTAGACAGTGATGTATGATACTTGCCTCCAAGAATGAACAAAAAAATCTTTAAATGACTAACACTTCGGTTGGCCATCCGTATTCACATATTTCATATCTATGGATTCAAATATCTACAACTTGGAAATATGAAAAAATCAAACAAGAACCATCATTGATTGGGTCAATTTATATAAGTTTTTAAGTACTTCTGGACATCATAAGGCTCGGAAATAACTGGTGCTTCTGAAATCAGTCACAATTCAGCAAATTCTCAAATTATTGGGTTGTTGTGAGTTTTCCGGGCAATATGGCCATTTTCCAGAAGCATTATCTCCTAACATTTCTCCCACATCTATGGCAGGCATCCTCAGAGGTTTAGGGTTCTGTTGGAAACTAGGCAAGTGGGGAATGTCTAGATTGGGAGAAAAAACTCTTGTCTGCTTGAAACAGGTGTGAATGTTACAATTGTCCACCTTGATTTGCATTGAATGGCCTTGCAGATTCAAAGTCTTGCTAGTTGCTGCCTGGGGAATGCTTTGTTGGGAGGTGTTAGGTGGCTAAGATTGATTCTTGTCTGGAATTCCCCTGATTTTCAGTGCGGCTCTTTAATTACTGAACAGATTTTTGAGATTTTTACTATTGCTAGCCAGATTTTGTCCATTTTAATGGGGTTTTTTTTCTCTTGAAATAGTCCACATGCTTTTGGATTTCAATGGCTTCTCTGTGTAGTATGACATTGTAGTTGTAAGAATGGTCCAACATTTCTGTGTTCTCAAATAATGTGCTATTTCCAGATTGGTTCACCAGGTGCTCTGCTATGGCTGATTTCTAAAGTGGAATTAGGCTGCAGTATCTTTAATGTTCCTTGATTCGTGTATGGGAATTGTGTTTGGTGGTCTCTACAGAGGCTTGTCCACTGCTACATGGTATACAGTAGACTCCTGCAGAGATACGCCATGCAGCAGGCATGTAGCCAGGGGAGGGGGGCTTGAGGGGCTCCTCCCCCTGAAATTCTCAGGGTGATCTGCGAGAAGGCCTTACTGGTACATTATTTAAACTGTTATGTTTATTCATATCATGATCTGATCACCATGCTCAATATATCTCATATGCATGGGGGTATTGGAATAACGATTGAAAAAGGTTCACGCTCACACACACACACACCCGAATCAAACTCAGCCCCCCCCCCCAATCAAAATTCTGGCTACGGGCCTGCTATGTAGCTGTGGACAAGTCTACCTAGGGATGCTTGTGACAGAGAAACAGGGGGGGGGGGGAGGCTCTATCTTTCAAAACTTAACACTTGGAAAAGCGACAAATCCCAAAATCCATCCACTTCGCATGACCTCCATAGCATTCTTTGACATTCTACAATAGAGTGCAAAATATGCTGTGGGAAAACCTAGTGGTTTTTTGTTTGTTTTGCTTTGTGACTTTTGTATGCTCCTCCCCTTCCTTCTGCTCCCTTCATCCCCCCCGTCCTCTCCCTATCCCCTCTGCTCCTCTTTCCATGCCACAGAGTAATTTGGGAAGGCCTGAGCAGAGGCATTTGGTAAAAAAAAAATCCTTCTTCCCTGCTGGAATTCCAATCTAGCAAACGAGCTTCCTTCTCCATCCATGTTTGCTGTTTGGATGGGAGAGGAAACTTCCATTTTCACCAAGGGATGATCCAATAAGTGCAAGACCCTGGGGTTCAATGGAAATCCCAATGGCACTTTGCCATGCTCCATAACCACAAGGTGGACTCCAGCCCTGTTCTATGTATTTTGTGAACACATATTATTGCACACAAAAGGCAAACTACAAAAGGGGACATAAATTTGCTCTCTTGTAAGAATTCTGTTTTCTTGGCTAAAATAAGATCTGAACCACCCTTGGACACAAAGAGGCTCAGACAATTTTTTTGGGATTAATTTCTCTGTTTCACTTTCTAGACACCAGATTTTGGCAATATGAACTTTCCGGCCCATTTCATATCACCCGTTGCGTGGGCAGGAAATCTCATCTGAAATGCCTAGTAGAATATCGATGATTCCCCACAGCAGTCTTTGTACCTGTAGAATAGAGTGCACCCTGTAAAGGGATCATAGCTTGTGATTTCTGTGTGTTGTGATCTTTGTAAGCCACCTGAGCAGTTGATTTTCAATTTCATTTTCTTATATTGTGAACTTTCTGGTGAGGAGGTACTGAACCTTCCATTTCTTTCCACAGGAGCACAGCTTGGACAACAAGCCCTGAAAACATTAGGGATGAGGCAAAGATTTCACCTAACTTTCCAGCCACGTCACCAAAGTCAGATTCTGCAATCCTCCGCCATGGCTCCTCCACTCCACTCTCCCCTATCCTGTTCCCCTCCCTTCTGTTCCCCTCCCCTCCAGTCGCTCGCTGCCTCCTCTCCCCTTCTTCCCTTTCCTTTGTCTTTCCTTCCCCATCTCTCCCACCCTGCTTCTCCTCCCCTTTCTTCCCCACCTCCCCCTCCCTGCTTCTCCTCCCCCTCCTTGCTTCTCCTCCCCTTTCTTCCCCACCTCCCCCTCCCTGCTTCTCCTCCCCCTCCTTGCTTCTCCTCCCCTTTCTTCCCCACCTCTTCCTCCCCTCCCCTCCTTTCCCTCCCCCCTCTCCATCCGCTCCTCTCACTTCACTCCCACCCTCCATCCTCCTCCCCATATCACACACCACAGGCACCACACACACATCACACAGAACACATGCCGTATATACTAAAGTATAAGACTAGGTTTTCAGTACAGGTTTTGTGCTGAAAAAGGTCCCTCGGGTTATACTCGAGTGAGGATCCTGCCGGGAAGGTGTGGGGCTGAAAGCAGCCCTTTGCGGGGCTTCTACCAGCTGTGTCCCTCCTTCCCTTTCGTCACAGCAGTCCAGCTAGATCTCTGTGCTGAGAGATGAGGAGAGGAAGGTTTGTGACCTCTCCTCTCTGTGCAGCAACCCAGTCTCAATTAATACAACATTAATAAATGGCCCAGAGTGGTCTGAGGGCTGAGAAGGGTGGTATACAAATACAGCAAATACATAAATAAGTAGTATCTCTTTTTATTTTGAAATCTACCAGTAACTTCTCCCTTTCCTACCCTAGGCTTATACTTTAGTCAGTAAGGTTTCCCAGTTTTTATTGGTAAAGTTAGGTGCCTCAGCATATATTTGGGTCCACTTAGACTTGGGTATATAGGGTAATTCCACACTACGCATACCTCACTTACCATATTTGCACAGCCCCACACACCAGATACACTTCACATACATCACATACGCCATGCACATCCAACACATCTCATCCATCTCCTGTCTCCATTTTCATACCATCTTTTCTACCTATTTCTCTTCTATAACTTTCTGTCATTCTTTTTTTCCATATCTCTGTTCTTATTCTCTTTGTTTCTTCTGTCTCTCTTCTTCACTCATTCTCTCTTCAATCAACATTTTCTTTTGTCCATTGGTTTAACTTTGTTTCTCCTTTTCTCTTCCTTCTGTTTCTCGTTCAATTTACTCCTTCCTTTCTTTCTCATTCTCTTTTCCATCTCTCCACCTCCCCTCATTCCTACTAACCTCCCTTCCCTCCCTTCCCTTTGCCATTCCTTTCCCTACTTTCCTCTCCCTTACCTCCCCTTTCCCCTCCTTGCCTCCCCCCTACTGTCCTCTCCCCTCTCCCCTTTCCTTTCGTCTCTGCTCCCCTCCTTCTCCTATCCTCCCCACCCTGTCCTCTCCCCATCCCCTCTGCTCCCCTTGCCATGGCGTGGAATCATCTGAGAAGGCCTGTGCTGAGGCATTAGGTAAAGAACTAAATGCCTTGCCCAGAGCTGGCACATAGCTCATCCCTCGAACTCTTCTGTGAGCTGAGATCTGACCCCAGTCTCTTTGGATGTGCGCAGAACTTGACCCTGGGTCTTTATGGTGACGTTGGTTCCTCGGGACTCTTGGAACATTCCGCGGCTGCTCCTGCCATTTATGTGGAGGCCGCCTCTGCACTTCACTAGGTGAAGAATGAAGGTGGCTTCATACTGAAATCGGAGATGCTTGAACCCTGACTGGGACGGCCTTCTGTCTGTAAACCTATGTCCTCTTTGCAGGAGGACATGTGGATCAAGAAAAGGGATCCACAGCCAGCTACGGACCCACTGCTAAGACAGTACATCATCCTCGATCTATGAGGGAATTACCTAAGAAGATATTAGCTAAGATGCAGCACCGTCCCCCCATCATTAGGGTGCCCTGGAAACCCTACACATGAAATATCCTGGGAAGCTCTGAGCTGAGGCATTCAATACAGAACTAGAGGCCTTATCCAGTTCTGGGACATCACTTATCTGTCCTGCGAGAGGAGATCTGAGGCATCAATGAGGAGGCACCAGGAGAAGAAAGCGGCAATGAAAGCTCCTTGGTTGGCCCGTATTCCTCAGCAGTGTTTCCTAAAAGTAAGTCTAATGCAACAAGGACCAAAGTGTGTTCTAGAAGTCCTTCCCTAGGGAGCTGAAACAGCTTCATTTGAGATTCATGGGTCCCTGGCAAGGGGTTTCTTCCACTCCTTCCTCTCTGCTGGATTTCTGATCTAGCAAACAAGCTTTCTCCTTCATCCATGTTTGCTGTTTGGATGGGAGAGGAAGCTTCCAATTTCACCAAGGGATGATCCAATAAGTGCAAGACCCTGGGGTTCAATGGAAATCCCAATGGGGAGAAAAGATTGATGATTGGTCAGGAAATCTCCTCTGAATTTCTTAGTAGAATATCGATGATTCCCTATAGATGTCTTTGTCACTGCACAAAGCCACTTCACCTAGTCAAATGCAGAGGAGGGGTCATAGCTTCTGATTTTTTTGTGTTGTGATGTTTGTATGCCACCTGAGCAGTTGATTTTCAATTCTGTTTTCTTATATTGTGATTGTTCTGTTGAGGGCAAGGAGGTACTGAACCTTCCATTTCTTTCCACAGAGGCGTGAATCGGTAGTGAAAGGGAGAACCATGCCAAGAGATAAGCACTTCATGCAAACCCTCTCTGGGACCGCCTTCTGTTTGTAATCCTATGTCCTTTCTGCAGGAGAACTTTTGTATCAAGAAAACATTATAGCTTATCACCCTTTGAGAGAGAAAATGTATTTGCTGAGACAGCAAAAGTCAACACATTTTAAAGTGGGAGCCACGTGGAATCTGGAGAAATCTAGACAAATGCAATGTCATGGAACTTTCCCTTCTTTGTCATGAGTTGCCCATTCCTTTACTTAACTGTATTGATATTTGACCTAACCCTGACTACATTCACTAAATAGGAAGTCACAATATGTTGGCCAACTTTTGGCAATATTCTATTCAACTGCTCTTGGAGTAAAAGCAGAAAATGCCATTGTGGAAGGACGATAGGTTGACTCTTCACCCCACCTTTTCAATATCCCAATGACTCTGCATAGATATGCTACCTAATGCCTGCTAACTTCAAATTCTTCTCTCCTTTTGGTGCCCACTTATCCATGTTTTTCCTTTAAAAAGGTTTGCAAAACTTCATCAGTTTACACCAATGGTTCCCATCTCTCTTTTTTTTTTAAAGAGGGACCTCTCTCCAACATTAGTACCAAAAGTGTTTCTATTCACTTTTTGGTCAACTTTTGGTTCGATTTGTTTATTTGTTGTGCTGATTCCAAAAATTGCATTGGATAGACATCTGCCCTTGCACTTTGATACTCTGCAGCTGAATATGCATGCCCAGTGTGGAAAACATCTTACCACATTAAAACAGTGGATGTTACTCTTAGTGAGACATGTAGCATTATCACAGGATGTCTACGCCCTACACTGTTGGAGAAATTACACTATTCAGCTGGTATTGCACCACCTGACATCCATTGGGAAGTAGCAGCCTACTTATAATGAAAAGATCAAGACATTCTCTGGGCCGTCTCTGTTTGGATATCAGACAACAACCCAATGCCTTAAATCAATAAACAGCTTTCTACAGTACGACCCAAAGAGATACTCACAACAACACCTCAGCAAGCGAGAGACCAAAAGTGGCAGGCTAAAACCTGGAACCTCAATCTATGGCTTATACCAGATTAGAAATTCATAAAAGACTGGGCGATTTGGAAAGTGCTGAATAGACTGTGTCTGGCACCACAAGATACAGAGCCAATCTTGGGAAATGGGGCGACAAAGTGGAGTCCATGACATGCGAGTGTGGAGCGGAGTAAACCACAGGCCACTTACTACAATGCAACCTGAGCCCTGCCACATGCACAATGGAGGACCCTACAGAGGCACTCAAAGTGACCAGCTTCAAGTAAAAGAAAATTTAGTATAATGCCAAGTTTTTAAACTTTGTGGTTGCTTATACATTATAACTGTATTCTGAATTCACTTCTGACATGATAAATCAAATCAAATCATGGTAATTATTGTTATATAATAATATTTATTTGTTTAATTCTATATTAGCATTCATATGTTGTAGGTTTTAAATTGTAAATTGTATTGAGCCTTGTTTGTGACTTTGAGTCTCTTAAAGGCAGCAGCCAGGTTTCTAACTGGAGCTAATTACAGGGAGCGCACAATGCCCCTATTAAAGCAGACCCACTGGTTGCCGATAAGTTTCCAATCCCAATTCAAGTTGCAGGTAATGACCTACAAATTCCTAAATGGTTCGGGCCATGCTTAGCTTCATGATCGCCTCTTCCCCTATGAGCCAGCACAAGCTCTAAAATATGCTTCCACCACCATCACCAAGGGAGAGGGCCTTCTCAGTGGTGGTACCCCAACTTTGGAATACTCTCCCCAGGGAGATTAGGCAAACCCCCACACTGTCCTCCTTTCATAGGGATTTGAAAATCTGGATGTTCCAGCAAGCATTCAAGATGGAGTAGTCCCCAGTTACAATGTACGTGCCCAGTTCCTAAGTCGCCAAATAGTACTCTGTTTTGCACTTCATCCAGTTACCCAGCCCTATGGTATGCTATTTGCACTATCCCTTGCCTAGCCCTTTTATAGCTTGGTCGTGCCCATTTTAGAAATCTTCGTCATTGTTTTTGTTGAACCTGGTCTGATGGAGCTTCAATGTAATCTGTTCTATTATGTTATGTCTAGTCTGTTTTATCTTGGCTGTTGCATTTAACTATGTGCCTATTTTAATATGCTTTGTTTTATGGATTGTTTTTGCTTTTATGTTTAGTGGACATCTTGTTCCATTTGTAAGCCACCCTCAGTCCCTTCGGGGAGATGGTGGTGGGGTATAAAAATAAAGATACGTTATTATTTCTAAATGTCCAGTGCTTACCTTTATATGGCTCGTTCCTAATAGAGCCTCACCTTTGTCTATAACACCTGTCTGAATATCCAGTCAGGTATTTTCAGTCAGATCAAAGGCATCTTTTTTCACCTTTTAGAGGTGGTTTCCACTCCCTTCTCAAGAGAGGACTCTTGAGGATTAATTTCAGGCATTTCATTTGGTTTTATGGCCAAAAAGGTGTTTAGGGGAGGCCATAAAAGAGATTATTACAATTCCGTGGCCTTTTTTTGGGCTATAGTATCCTCCCTAGGCATTTTTGAAACGTTCCCTACCAATTCTATACTAGTGGTAGTTTGGCAAGGCCTTTAACCTTGCCAAACATTTGGGATGGAAATGATTTTTTCCCAAAAAATAAAATAGGAGAAAAGGAAACTGATTGATCCTCCCATCCTTGGAAAAATTGTGAAGTCTTATGCAGCTCTCTGTAATCTGCATATCAGATAGTGAGGGAAGCTTGTGGATTACTGAATCATCCAAGTAGCTGCTGCGGAGAAGCTTTCTGGCATAATTGCCAAGAAAGAATGTATTACTGGTTAGAAGGAAACTTTAGCTTATATTGTCCTGATGCTGCCATTAAATTCTTATGTAGAAAAATATACTTAAAGTGTGTTATTACCTCAGTATGGACAGTATCCAGTCTTAAAATTACTGCTTACTGTGCTTTGGAGAACATTTCTTCAATCTATTAAGGGTTTTGCTTTCTCTCACACACAGGTTCCACCAGAAAAGGAAATATGCAAAGAAAACATAATACTTGGTGGACCATTTTTATTTTTACAAAGTAAAAGCTTTTCTTGAAAGCCACAGAGGTATGGAAATGAAATAAAGAAAATTTATTTCCACCAAAGAATGCTATTATATTTAGAAATCAAAGTCAAAGTTAGAGACAAGAGAAATGAAGAACATCTTATAATAACATGAAATCATTAAATAAGAAAATAGGGGCATGAACTTCACAGACTACATTTCACCTATCCACCTCATCACACAAGGGATTTTTGGCCCATTACAATTTTGGGGCTCCTTTTCCGCTACAGTTCTTGATGGACTGCATCAATTTTAGCTCAAAATTAGATCATAGTATCCTTCTGGATCTTGGAGGTACTGTTATGCATTGGTTCCAGCCCTTCTTGGATGGTCGTACCCAGAAGGTGGTGTTGGGGGACTGCTGCTCGTTCCCACAGTCATTGTCCTGTGGTGTCCTACAGGGCTCGGTATTGTCCCCCATGTTGTTTATCATCTACATGAAGGTGAGATCATCTGGAGTTTTGGAGTCTGATGCCATCTGTACGCAGATGGCATCCAACTCTACCACTCCTTTCCTCCAGAAGGTGGTCCAAGTCTTGAACCAGTGTCTGGCCGCTGTGACGGTCTGGATGAGGGTGAGCAAATTGAAGTTGAATCTAGAAAAGACAGAGGTCCTCCTGGTGAATTGCAAGGCTGAACAGGGTATAGGGTTAAAGCCTGAGCTAGATGGGTTTACACTCCCCTTGAAGGAGCAGGTTCACAGCTTGGGAGTCCTCCTGCTCATTGCTAAGCCTGGAACCTCAGATTGTGGCAAAGGCTAGGGGGGCTTTCACACATTAAAACTTGTGCACCAGTTGCACCTGTACCTTGGGAAGTCAGACTTGGTCACAGTGGTCCATGCTCTCGTCATATCTAGGTTAGATTACTGCAAAATGCTCTACCTGGGGTTGCCTTTGAAGGCAGTTCGGAATGGTCTCTTGAGAGGCAGCCAGGTTAATAACTGAAGCAGCATACAGGGAGCACACAACTCCCATGTTATGCCATTTCCCTGGCTGCAAGTTTGCTAACGAGCACAATTCAAAGTGCTGAATTTGGCCTATAAAGCCCTAAATGGCCCTGGCCCAATTTACCTGTCTGAACACATCTTCCGCTATGAACCATCACAGAGATTAAGATCCTCCAGGGAGGCCTTGCTCTCCATCCCTCCACTGTCACTAGCACAAGTGGAAGGTACGAGAGAGGGGACCTTCTCAGTTGTCGCCCCTCAGCTATGGAACTCCCTTCCTAATGAGATCAGACCAGCTCCTTCCCTCCTGTCCTTCAGAAGGATGGTAAAAACTTGGATGTGGGAACAAGCCTTTGGGACTGTGCAATAAGGCAGCAATAGGAAATCTTATTATGCAAACCAGATTTGATACGGATGTTTGAGACAATTTTAAACAGAGGATTTTAATGTCGAGATAAGTGATTTTAATGTTTATGTATGTGTATAGTCTATTTATGTCCCAGCATTGAATGTTTGTCATTTATATGTTGTGCTCCACCCTGAGTCCACTTTGGGGTGAGAAAGGCAAAATATAAATGCTTTAAATAAATAAATAATAAAATGAGGTGAGAATTGTTCATCTCATTTCCTTCCAGAGTCTCCCAAGGTTTTTGAATATTTATTTTTTTCAATGCAGAGTTAGACTTTTTTAGAGAATTAAGCTAAATCTAAGGGTTCTACTGCACATGTTAATTGGGTATATAGACACCTTTGCTATTATCCACCACTCTTCAGTTGACTGCCACGGTCAGAGGAACAACATGACTCTAATTCCCCTTTTGCCTGTGTAATAGATTGCAATGAAAATGAGATGGCAGAGTTGGACCATGTGGACAGTGGTGCAGTTCATAGTGAAACTGGTTCAACTGTCCAAACTGACACAAAGCATTCTCCAATTTCTCCTAATTTTGGGGGAAAGCCCGAATTGACTATTTTACCCTATGTTATGTACTGGAAGTTGCTGGATGTCATCTGGATGTCCAGGAGTGACTTCTAATCCAATGTGGTATGTAAGGCTATTGTAGTCAAGCCTTGAGTATGTTTTTATATTGCACATACCAATTACTGAAATAATGAAACTAGTCCCAACTTTTTCTATATAATGGTGGTTATTTTAGATGTCTGAGCAATAGATGGATTTTTATTGGAAAAGATTCAAATTGTTTAAAATGTGTTTTCTTAAATGTCTGGAAAAACTGATGAAAAGAATTCTGGACTAACAAGAAGCTAAGAAACATCACAGAAGAACTGAACCACTCAAAATCACTATGTACTAAATTTGCTTGTAGTTTGTGCGTGAAATATTTTCTATGCACAAATAATATTGCGTACACAAACTACAAGCAGTTTAGGTACATCCTAATCTATTAAAGTTCTAAGTTCTGTGCAGTGGCAGTTTGGATTGAGGGGAAGTTTCAACTGCTTCTGAGCAAAGATATAATGGAGCTGTATCTGACTCTTCTTTCTCTCTGAGATCAGGGCAGTGGCAGCGACACTGGGATGGGTGGAGGGCCTTTCGTGGCATGTTTGTAGCGTCTACCTAATGAGTGGTGATGATATATCCTCTATATTTTACATATGACAAAAGGCACTCTTATGGTTATGCATAATTCGCCCATCAAAGAGCAATGCTTAAGCACTCACACAATCAACATTATCATCTTTATTACTTGATTAGTCGCCCTCCACTGAGGTGCTCTGAGTGACTTACAGCACAGCAAACAATAAACAATATAACAGCTGTTAAAATTTACAGGTTTAAAGCATTTCTAAAAAGCCAGGTTTTGAGAGCTTGCATAAAGAAGCGAATGTCCGTTATGGCTCAGATGTGTGGTGGCAGTGAGTTCCACAGGATTGGGGCAGAGGTTGAAAAAGTCCCACGTCTTGTGGACTCCAATCGCACCTCTCTGGGACCTGGTGTGTAGAAGAGATTTTCTTGGGTGGGACGTGGAGTCCATTGATGCTGGTAAGGGAAAAGGCGGTCCCTAAGGGAGAGAGGTCCCTGTCCATGCAAAGCTTTAAATGTCAGTACCAGTACTTTGTAAGAGATCCAATGTTCAACTGGCAGCCAGTGTAGGTGCTTAAGGGTGGGTGTTATGTCTGATCTCATGGATGTTCCTGGGAGAGCCTGGCCACTCCATTTTGCACAACCCGAATCTTCTGAGTCACCGACAGAGGGAGGCCAATGTACAATGCATTGCAGTAATCCAATCTTGTGGTGACAGTTAAGGTACATTAAACACCGTAACAGATTATTTTCTACCTATCATAAGTTGTGTTCATTTTCTCTGCAATAGTCTGTTCCTCTAAAGCAATGTGCGTCAATAAACTGATCATAATGGTTCCTTAAAAAATCGGCAACTTTTAAATAATATTTACTGCGATGTTTAATCATACAACAGAGCTTGTTGTTAGGAAATATCTAGAAGGCTTAACAAAGGGGGAATACATTCTGGGGAATTTACTGGAAGAAGAAAGCAATGAACTGGGAATATATTTCTGTATGCATGCATTGGCATACATGTGCACTAGAACCAAAAGGCATCCACACCTTACTCTTAGACTGAATTTTTCAAGAACAAGGAAAGGAACAAGACTCCTTGCGAATGTATGTGTTATGCACATTTTTCCCCAAAATAGAGACAGCCTTTTACTAAAATGAAGGAAAGAAAGAGAAGAAGAAGAGGACAAGAGATGTCTTGCTAAATTCATTCAAGTTGTATAACTGTTGTAACCTGTGGTAGAAAGAAACAATAGGCAGTGTCACTTAAAAGATTAATGCATTAATTGCCTCATGAGCTTCTATGGGCAGTAGCCCATTTACCTAGACAAGATGTTTATTGTATGATGAATTTGTTCATTTCGAAGGTGCAACAGGGCTCTGATGTTTACCCTGAGACATAGGAAGAGGAAGAACAGCTGCTATTGTTAAACATAGTGTGTTAAATATACAATTGTTAAATGGGCTGAAATGCTTTGTATGGATGCCAAAGGCACAGGCCTTCTTTGTTTTATAAGAGAATGTGGGATCCCTTGGAAATTTTTGACTCTGAGCCAGGATAGTGCCACAAGATGACTCCTTGCTCAGTTATATGAGCAATGACTGTATTCTACTTCCTTACAGATCTTGTGCTGAAGCAATAAAGCAATAATAATAATAATAATAGTACTTTATTTATACCCCGCCACCATCTCCCCGAAGTGACTCGGGTCGGCTTACATGAGGCCAAGCCCAATGAAGCGATGTCCTTTATTATAAAATACAGCAGTCTGATACCCTCCTTAAAGTGGATGAAAAGGGTTGTGTTGAAAATTTCTTCTTAAGCTTAGTCAATTTCCTTTAAGATTATAGTTATTACCACCAGGGAATCTTGGAAACAAGATGTGGCTGCGGTCAATCCCAGTGAGATCCAGACTTGGACAAGCCATGTCAAGTCATTTAACCAATAATTACTGAAACATAACTAATTAACACCTTGGGCATTGGGCATCCCAAAGGCCCCTATACCAGAGAATTTGAGGAAAGAAAACTTTGAACTATTCTTCTTCTCAGGAATCATCCACGACCAGCAACTTCAGGAACAACCAGTTACCTTCAATTTTTTCCCATTGTTGTGGGAAAATCAAGTTAACGCCTGGGTGAGGATAGACCCAAGATCAATCAATAAATCACTATCATTTCTTGAAAGCAATATTGTGAGCATTGATTTGGTGGGGTGCTTTGCTCAAACAGGAAGGCAATTCAGCCTTCCCAAGCAGATAGAAAGTTAGGGCATGTTAGTGCTAAAGACATTTAAAGAAGCTTGGGTGTAACAGCACAGGTTGCTAAGGAGTTCAAGTCCTCCCACAGTATAATAATCTCTCTGACAATTTGTAGCCTATCCAGGTTCTAAATCTCTTCAAATTTCGATTCAGAATCTTCAGAGTGCAATCCGAGATGAAAGAGTCAAGACACCACACCACACCATTATCTACCTTCCATGTTAAGATTTCCTCAATGTCTGATCATAACATGATTTTCAGTCAACAGAATACACACACACATGTGTGCGTGCGCACACACACACATATATGCAATGTTTGTTTGTTGGATTAACATAACTCAAAAACCACTTGAGGATTTGACATCAAATTTGTTAGCAAGACACCTATTAACCCAAGGAGTGACCATTACTCACTAAACACAAAACCCCCCACCCTTCATCCCCCTCCCCTTTTCTAAGTGATGCAGTGGCTCCAAGGAATTCAGAAAAGGTGTATTGTCCCTCCTCATAAAGATGTTCAACCGTATGCCTCAGGGAGGGAGGGAGGGAGGGAGGGCGTGTGCTCATGCAGCCAGCAACAAATGTACATGCACAGCAGGCTGCCATGGAGGCCCTCCTTTCAGGAGCTGGAGGAAGAGTCCCCATACTCGCAGGCCTACCTGCCTGCCCAGATGAGGCAATCTCTCAAGACCCGGCTAATCTACCACCAATGGGATGGATTCGGGAGAAAGGAGACTCTGGAGAAGCAAAAGCAATAGAGCTCAGAGCGGATCTATCCCAAAGAACTTCAAAAAATTGAACAGTCCCAATGAATCCATACAACTATGTAACAATTGGCAATCTATATATATAAAAGGGAAGTGGTCGTGCAACGGGGCAAATGCATGCCAAAACTACATTTCCCACACACACAAAAAACACAGGGCCACTCACCCGCACCCCGAGGTACAAACTCCACCCACTGAAACACCCCTAAACACAACACAACACCCCCAAAACATCCCCCAAAACACATTACAACGCATGCACAAAACACCCCAGACACACAAAATGGCCACCATAAACACATCACAATACCAAGCACGCGCAACATCCGACGCCATGGCCCCCTCCTCTGCCGCTTAGAAAACACTCCTGAGACCAAGGAGGCGACATCCTCCACGCGGCTCCCGGACCCCACCAGCACAGCCGCCACATGCAACCCAACACCAACATCCCGGGAGAACGCCGCCACGGTCCCGCCCACACGACCCCCACCAGGAGAGCCAACGAAACGGCGAGGGAGAACAGCGCACCCACGGGACTACAACTCCCAGAACGCTCCGTGCGAGTCACTCGGAAGAAGGGCAGAGACAGCACCGGAAATAGGCCACAATGGCCACGCAGAGCATTCTGGGAGCCGTAGTCCCCTGGCCAGACACGCCTTCTCCGCCATCTCCAAGGACTTTCTGGACCAGCCTCAGACGACCGCCGCCATGCCCGCTTCCTCCGCTTCCTCCGCCCCCTCCACTGCCTCCTCCCGTCCTCCCCCGGGGATGGGGCCGGGGGGAAGCCGCGCCATCTCTCTCCCTGCGGCCTCCTCTTCGAGGGTAGCGGCGGAGAGCCCTCTGCCGCCTCTCTTCCGCTGCCCGAGGAGGCAGGGAGAGGGGTTGCCCGGTTCCCCTTCGGCCTCCTCGGGCAGTGGAAGACAGGCAGCAAAGGGCTCTCCGCCGCTACCCGCCGCCTCCCGATGCCCGGGGACGAGGCCGAGGGGGAGCCGCACTGTCTCTCTCCCTGCGGCCTCCTCTTCGCCCAGCGGAAGGGAGGCGGTGGCCGCCGTGGGAGAGCCCTCAACCGCCTCTCCTCCGCTGCCCGAGAAGAGGGCCACGAGGGAGGGAGATCGAGTGGTTCCCAATCGCCCTCCTCTTCGGCCTCCTCCTCTACACACACACACACACACACACATATATATACACAACAACATATAAACACAAACATAGAAACACATATAAATACACAACCACATACAAACACATATATCTACACACCTATACATACACATCCACACTAATACATACACATATATACACACACATATCAGCACCTCTCCATATATACACATACATACATATACATACACAAACACACATATATATACACGTACTCAAACACAAAAAACCCACAGATGAATACACACAAATATATACACACATACCAAGAACTATATACACAAACACATACACACATATATACACACACACAAATAAACACAAACCAATACCTGCACACACACATACACACAACCCCCCCCAAAAAACCACACATACAACAATAGACACACATACACACAAATATATATACACACAACAAACATGCTCACATCATTTCCACAACTTA
The DNA here is from genome assembly GCA_030556195.1 of Anolis apletophallus. Taxonomy (NCBI): domain Eukaryota; kingdom Metazoa; phylum Chordata; class Lepidosauria; order Squamata; family Anolidae; genus Anolis; species Anolis apletophallus. The sequence goes on from JARBWK010000004.1 coordinate 114,781,687, forward strand.
CATACCCTGAAATTCTCACATCACCAACATAGGGCACAGCAACGCGTGCCGGGTTCAGCTTGTGTGTGTGTGTGTGTGTGTGTGTGTGTGTATATATCCCTTTAAAAATATTTTTGATAACATGTTAATTATAAAATACTCATTTTAATTTTAAAATATTTAATTATTTCATATTTTCATTTTAAAATATTTAACTTTTAAATATTACATTTTGATATTTTAAATTTAAAATATTTGTTTAATTTTAAAATATTTGAATATTTGAATTATAAAATATTTCATCGTTTAGTTTTAAAATATTTTTATTTTAAATGTTTAATTTTAAAATATTTTAATTTATATTTTAATTTTAAAATATTTAATCCTTTAGTTCTAAAATATTTCAATATTTTGATTTTTAATTATTATTTAGTTTAAATTATTTTATTTTAATATTTCAAATTTAAAACATAAAATTGTTTAATTTTAATTATTTTATATTAACATTTTAATTTTAAAATATTCCTTTAATTTTAATATTATAATTTATGCATATTTAATGGCTTAGTTTTATAATACTTTATTTTAGCATTTTATTTTATTTTATTTGGTTTAATTATGAAATACGTAATTACTTAATACTTTGTTTTTAAAATAATTTAATTTTGAAATATTTAATTTTAATGTTTTAATTTAAAATAGTGAATTGTTAAACTTTACAGCATTTTAATTTAAAAATATTTAATTAACTTTAAAATACTTTACTTTTAGTATTTTATTTATTTTTTAAAAAAATAATTGTTTACTTTGAAAATATTTTCCATTCACCATGCTTGGCCACAGGAGGGAGGCCGGGGAGGGAGGGAGAGGTTTTTTTATTTTGCATGTTTGGATAATTTTCCCCCCTAAAAAAACCAAAAAACTAAAAAAACATTTCCCAAGGACCAAAGGATAATAGGAGAGGTGAATTGATTTATATAACAACCAGGTATCCCACGTTCATTCAGGTATATTGAGTTGATTTTCATTATCCATCTGTTCTCTTTTTCTAGTCCTTAGAGATGTTAAACAGGAAACTTGATGACCAATTCATGTATGCATGTGCATATCAACCCATGATTTACTTAACTTGAAATTCACTTGTTCAATTTTCAAATAGAGCTGTTGTAGGATTTATCATTCATAGGATATATATATATATATATATATATATATATATATATATATATATCCATATTTCCAGTACCTATGTCTGTATTCTGAGGAACCGTCTCACATGGTCTGCAGTTGTAGGCTTGTGAGCCCCTTACAGAAAAAAAGATTTTTTTTAAGATCACTATTTTATTTCACAAAGAATTTATATCTGATAATTAATGCATAAGGCACAGGTAGGCTTTTTTCCTGCCAGAATTTTCAATTAAACCCACTATATAATTTTCAATTAACTCCACCATATAATTTTATGTTTTCTGTCTCAGTGCTTCTTTCACAAGCACAATACCATGGCCAGGCTGGAATGATGATTGAACTTTTTGCGCTGAAAATGTGAAAAATATGCTTTCTCTTTGAGGTTTCATTTCCATCTAAAGGCAATTCAGTTTACATCAGGAGACCCAAGATAATATCGAAATATGTTGAGCCAAATGTAAGCAGACAGAAATTGGGTTTGGGTGTAATCAGAACTCGTGTTACAAGAAAGCACTGTCAGATTGCTTGCTTCAAATTTATGTGCTTGGTACAGCAGAAAATGGAGCCTTCTTATATTTTCAATGCTTGGTGAAGAGCTGAAGGAAGCAACTGTATATTTATGTCCTCTACAGATCAAAACATTTTTGTCAATCAATACCACAGTTCTGGCATAACAATTGTGAACAGATCTATAGGCCTTGGAAGAGGACACTGAGGTCAAGAAGCAGGGAAATCTATGAACATGAGTGCAAAGTGAAGATTCACTGATGCTTTGTTCTTATGAGAAACCCACTTTGCAAACTCTTGGGGGGAAAGCTCGTAGGATTCTATGGACCAGTGACATCTGCTTGGGAGATAAAGACTAATATACTAAAATCATTAACTTCCCTCAAGCACCATGCCTCAGAGCATTGCACTTAATAATGTTCAACTTGTATATTATGGGTGATGTTATTAATATGATGCTTTAAAGTATCCCACCATGGATTGGCTTCACCTGGATGTTACACCTTTATGGCATTCATTGTAATACAGTGTTGCACAATGTATTATTCCAACTTAATTTGATTTTATCATGTAATTCAGCATAGACAACAGTTTAATTTTTAATATGAAGTGATATAAAATATCTGAAGACATGTCAAACACTCCGTTAAAATACATTTTTAAAGGAACTGGTCAATTTGTTTTCAAAACAATTGTTGTGTTAGTAAGATATTATTTACCCCATGCTGACACATGAAGGCAGGACAATATTTAGAAATAAAAGGAGCTTTATACAAACAGTATGAATCATATATTTTTCTACAACAATAATTTTAATACTAAACCGAATCAGCCCCCTAGCCTCTTTGCCCTGAATCCAAATTGTTAGTCCCAACAAGAAAAGAGCCATTGAATCTGTGAATCTGTATAAATGTTGATGTATCCTCTGGAAATTTATTCTATGGATTTGCTTTATTTGAGACTTGCAGAGGGATTTAGGAGTTAACATTTGACACAAAAATTGGTATTAAATTTTAATGTTTTCAAATTAAGATAAGTTCTATTTAATTCTACCCAATTTGACATCTCTTATATACCAATAGCAAAGCCATTTTTGCCAAGTCTATCTAGCCAAACAGTAAGCTTGGTAGAAGAATATATATATATAAATGAACAAGCAAATTAATACAAAAACATCTTTAGGAAGGAAAAAAACATGGATTTTAATGGAAAGATAACTAAACTGTCCTGAAGTCAGTCTGGAGGGAGGAAATAGTGTCTCCATGTAAGACTGCAGAAATTTTATGGACTTTTTAAATTTGCTAAAATATTCTGATAATGTAAGTAATTAGAGCCATCATTGAAATCTTGGCTGTAGTAAACTTTTGACATGTGTATGATAGTTTCACCACAGACGAAACATCTTGAGTATTCCAAACAACTCTAAATAAAAATTCTCTGATTAGGATAATTATTGTGATTTGGATAGGCAAGTCAGGATTATGTAGAGATTTGTGTGTTGGACAGGGATTTAAGAGATAAAAGTCCTTCTCTTTGAACTATGAACTTCACCAAATTGACCTTCATTTAGTCACTATATCAGGAAAATGCATGGTCTGACTTACCGAGCCAGGAACATTGTGGCGTGGGGCTTCCTCTGCTGCCATTATGGCTGCAGGGTGCTTCTTCCTCCCAGAAGCCTCCTAGACAGTGGGGGAGTTTCCTGTTGGCCGGCCAATTGGGATATCATTGGCCCAGTATTGTGCCAGCTACACTCTGGCTTGTTAAGTGGTATCGGACAGCAGCAGGCTGCCCGATCCTAGCTGTCAACCCTTGTTCTGTAATTATTTTTTTTTAAAAAAATTATTATAAGTTTCTAAATTACATTTAAAAAGTGGGAAAGGGGGTAAAAACATAGGGGAGAAGGGAAACATGTAGTTGAGGAATGATAAGAGGAAAAAAGAGAAGAGAAAAAGGGAAAGAGGGGGGAAAGGAAAAAGGGGGGGGTATCCCTGGGAATGTATCAAAAGAGGTGGAAAATATAGGGAGGTACAGAAAGGGTTTTGTATTGGGGTATTTATGCTTCCATTCTTCTTTATATTGGTTTTAATTTTGCTTAGTCCTTTTTGCTACTTTTTGTTGTATCCTCAGCAATTGCATTTTCTGTCAGCTTTCTTCTATTTAGATTAATAATTTTACTTTATTTTCCTTCAATGATTCTGTGAAGGGAGTCCAGTCTGTTGTTTTTATATATCTACCTTGTGACTTAGAGACTAATGATGTTAATTTATCCATGCTCATAATTTCTAACATTTTCTCAATCCATTCTTCTTTTGATGGTAGGTCTTTTTGCCTCTATATTCAGGCATAGACTAACCTCGCCGCCGTAGTTGCATATGTGAAGAGTTTATCTTTATTTTTATTCTAATTCATGTTTGTCGTCCCTAATAAAAAATACTCGAGATACATTGGGAATTTTTCTTTCATATTTTTTTTGGCATAATTCATGAATTTCTTTCCAAAATCCTCTTGCTTTGTCATATGACCACTACATATGGTAAAAATATCCTTCTTGTTTCCCACACTTCCTGTAATCAATAAACCAGTTGTGGCCATTGTTCATCCCAACCCTGTGTGGGTGTCTTCTTGGGTTGGCTGGTGGGAGGTGTATTGCCCATGCACACACAACTGACCTAACTCATAGGGTTGCAAAATGTGGAGGAGAAGAGCTATCATTTGGCGAAAAGCTAAGTAAGAGGCTGTTTTTGTTTTGTTTTGTTTTTACTAAATTTCAGAGATAAGTCCAACATTTCAATAAAATCAAGGAACAATGAAGGAAGGATAGCCATACATGCTTAGAAACAAGGACACCATGTGATGCTTTTGTTGACATTATAGTTTAGCACTGTAAAATATATGAAATGGTCATTTTTGGTTTTTTAAAAAAATTTCATTTATTGTAAATCCATTATGAATCATGTTTTCATAGACCTAGAAAGGACAGTTAAACACTGTTGCTGCAGGAAATCTAATCATGAAGCATCACAAATTGGTGGCCATCTAGTCTCTGCTTAAAAATCTAAAATAATGAAGAAGTCACAACCTTCCAAGTCACCCCAGGATCATTAGACACCCAAAAGTCACTTGCTATTCCTCATACATAGTTGTCATTATTGCCAACCTGACTACAATACCAGAAATATTCAATGTTTGATTCCAACAAGGGATTACCTGTTGATATGTTAACAATTTGTGTTGTCCTTAACAAAATAGAATATCTTGTTTCTCATTTTAATTGACTCTCAGAGGAATGTTATTGATTTATTTAAACAAATGCAGTATTTTTATCACCAACATTCTAGAAGAAATCTCCCAAAAGGAACTGAACAGAGAAAATGAACAGCCCCTGAGATTTTCCAGTATCTTTTCTATTGCCAAAAACTCAAGGTGAATCAGATATGGTTATACACAGAACTGAAGCTTTGTCATGACTAGATGGCATATATTTAATTTTATTCCCACTGGTCTGAATACAATTGTTAGTTTCCAGTAAAATAGACTTTACAAATCAATTGGAACACTAGCTAATGAAACTTCTATCAAATCAATGACAATGCACTACTGTTTATATCCAAACAATTGCATTTATACCATTGTTTTTAATGGGATCTTGTAACAAAATAATTCGGTTGGAGTAGGGTGTCTGCATTTTTCACCTAGACTGGCAAATAGCTAAAGGCAGGAGGATATTGCTCTTGTAAAACTCATACTGAGAATAGCTTCAAAACAACATCTAACAAACAAGGATATGTTTATTTCTTATTTAATCCACAGATATTCCCTCAGTAATAAAAAAAGCTTGTTGTGTGTGGGGGAAAACAAATTTCAAAACAGAAAATGCACTGTTCTATAAAATAAATAAAATATATTGCCCAGTGTTACTGAAGGGTAATAGACTCTCAGGAGACAATTCCAGGGTGCTACAGAATGCAATAAAAATGTAAGGAGAGTGAAAACAAGAACATTTACGCAGCAAGTGCTTTGGTGGATGCCACTGTAGAAACAGTGGGAATGGGTTTTTGAGATAAGCTAAAGTCTTATTATGTTGTACAGAAACTATGTTCTCCTAACCAGAGGTATGTAACTAGAACATATCTTTTCATTGTCTAAACTTTCTATTAAAAATTCCCTTTTTCAGGAGACCACTGTGGAAGTTCTGTTTTTTAACATGTGTAAACTTATTCTTTCTGCTTGTGTGTGTTCATGTGAAACCTCCACCCATAGTGTTCCAGACCACAAAAGTTCTGATCTAACATGTAGGGACTATAGTTCTTTTCTTCCTATGGAAGATCTGTCATCAGATACAAAGGGTAGGGCACTTATCCTAAACCAGTATTTGGATCTGATGGCAACGATTGTTTATGTGCCATTCCTTTTCCTATTTGAAGCTGGCCATCCTCACCCCATGTTTTCCAGTGCTAGCTTAAATAATTGTGTTCGTTTTCTCAAAAACACTGGTTGGAAATGTTTCTTTTGATGCTTCTACTGAGATTCTGACAATGTGGTGCAGGGTGCAATGCGATAGGTTTTAAAAAATCTGTTTAATAAATATGAGATAATGTTGGTCCTTTAGCTAGTGACCTCTGGTACTGGTACAGCACATTTTCTCAGTTAGGTACCTTAGCAAAAGGTAAGCTTCATATTGCTATCTCTAGGATTTATGGTAAGGAAAAAGGTTCAATAGTATTTGAAAAAGCACAAATAACTTGTGTCTTTTTTAATATTAACAACTTATAAAAAGATGAAACAAATCATTTACTTTTTTTGCAAAACTTGCATGTAGGGGCCGGGACTTTAGCACAGCGGTTAAAACAGCAGCTGTAGCTGCAAGTTATGAGCTGTAAGATCCAAACATGGCAAGTTTGAATCCCGGGCTGACTTGGGTAAGACAGTGATAAAACCCTGCCCCTATTGATCTAAGCAGTCGAAAGCAGCTAGCTGCAAGTAGAAAAATTAGGTACTGCATAAGCGGGGGAGGTATCTTAAAGGACTTTTTAACTTCACTAAATATTGAAGACCGGAAGAAGAATTCGGCTGGCTGGCGGGCTCTTAATCAGAAAGGAGGAGGAGGTAGCAAGGAGGATGGAACAACAGTGCCCCCCTGTGACGAAATGGAGCAGCAGCATCCAGTGACTAATATAGCAACAGCACCCGGTTGGAAGCGAGGAAAGAACAAGACTCAATCCAGAAAGATCCTCCTGCTATATGTTATGTCTTGTACGTCAAACGGCAGGGTTTGTCTGCTGTATGTGTTCTGTGATCCGCACTGAGTCCCCTTTGGGGTGAGAAGTGCGGAATATAAATAAAGTGTATTATTATTATTACAGAAAAATTTATTTTCTATGCAGAATATAATATACTGTTTTCTGTGCAAAACAACCATATGTTACTTTTGTGAAATGTGAATAGATTCTTGCGTGGTTTTCAAAGATTTTCTAGCAGAAGGAATAAAATTGCTCAAATTAATGTTTCCTCTCTTTGAGAGGAAAATTAATGAATTATTATATCACTAGTGGGTATATATGATTAAATTTGAAACATCTTGCAGAGCACATTCCTTGAAATACACCTTTATCCTATTGGGACCTTCCAAAACGTAAATAGTTTTTCAGATACTCCTAGTTCCTTCCACCAAATGATATGAGGTGACTATCCACTAGGAAGAAAACTGTTTTTGTGATAATGGAGCAGTTTATGAAACAGCCTCTTCAGATAATCTCACCTAGTTCTATATTAATTGCCCTTTCAGTAATTGGAAAAGACCTTTTTGATTCAAAGAAGCCTTTCAAATATCTTTTATATTGGGTCTCTGTTTCCACCCTGTCCTTAGATGTGAGTTAGTTTATACAAATATTCTTTTTTCAAGGAATAGGTTTAGAGGCCATGACCCTTCAGATGTTGTGAAATCCCCTTTCCCACTGATAAATCACAAGGCTAATAAGTTTTCTTGGTTCTAAACACGAAATCTTTCACTTTTTTAAAGAAATGTACATACTTCAGGTTCTAAAATGAACAATTGTAAAAATATTGATATTTTCCTGGATCATCACTTTTCCTTGCAATCATGTCATAGGGAACATTGGGTGACATCTCCAGCTAGGATTATCTAGTGTCCCACTCAAGAAATATTGCAGTTCCATTTTCTGTAACAAATTAAACTGCTGGGTTTGAAATTATAGACATTCACCATTTGGGATCAATATACCCAAAGGATCATAGCTTTCCCCATGTATTTCTAGTTAAGAATTATCAAATCTGTCCTTGACTATCTTGTTGGGCAAGAAGAAGTGGGTAATTATAAACAATTGACTTTTTCCACTGATAGTGCTTTGGCTATGCAATGCTCTTCCAAGAAAGGCTACCTGCCACTTATCTTGCTATTGTTTCAGCAAAAGGGGAAGGGGTTCTTATTTCTCTAGAGATCTTCCAACTCTTTTGCCCACATCAGTTGGTTCTCAGTCATGTTTTGTGCTGTTTAAATATTCTAGTTTTACACTATTTTAACATCTTTTAAAATATTAAAACAGGAAAAGGCACTCTGAGAACGCAGTTACAAGTTATCATATGAGTACATGAAAATAAATAGAGATAATGATGGTGAATGAATGCAAATGTAGTTTATATAAATCTCTTTGTAAGACTGGGCAACTAGGAGAGCCCAGCCACAATAGAACAGTCAGCAAAACTGAGGAATGCATTTTTTAGACATTTGGCTTCATAAGAGAAGCAGTCTAACATTCCACATTGCAGATTAAATTGTATATTTACTATAAATGCATCATGACAGTTCTTCACCTCACTGTTTTTATTGTTCATCCTTTTTACAGTTGGAACCCAATGATTTATTGTCCTCCAACTCTGGTTTCACAATGCGATTCTCAATCCATTTAATTCCTTTCATTAGCTTTTCTCCTTGTTTCTCTCCTTCACCCTCAGACTCCATCACTAACCTTTCTTTTTAATTTTCTTTCTCCACTTTTCCACCCAAAAATGTCAGATCTGAAGTTTGTCCTCCAATGTGTAAAGAGTATAAATAATCCGTACGCATTTCCCCCTCCCCTTTTCAATAAAACTCTAGTAGAAAAGAGTGGAACAATCCCAGCATGTTATTAGTCAGTGCTAGGAGGGAAAGATGTTTTAGTGCTAAATGGTGCCATTAAAAGGCCTAGTAGGGGCACCAATGAATGCCTAAGGATACTGCCATTTCCAATTTGCTATTCTGACTACTTTTTAAAGTGCAGTCTTACCTTTTCACTGTAAACCTTTTAAAACTGACTCTTTCCCCATGCACACATGTGTGTGCTCTGTTGTTATGCTCTCTAGGCAGGCAAATTTACACAGGATGAAAACCTGTGATCCTTCTGCTTTGTTAAGCTACTGTTGTTATCATCCCTCAACACTAGAGAGGCTGGCTAGGGCTGATAGGAATGGGAGCCCAGGATCATTTGAAGAGTCACAGCTTCTCCATCTCATTCTATATTAATGTGGGCAGTAACACAACCTTAAGATAGCACCAGCTACCATTACTCCCTCAAGAAATTGCTCTTGAACACCTACAGCAAGCTTTTATGTAAAAAAAACCCCACCTCCAATGAATCTTACATAAATAGCAAAAACACTGGAGGGACAAAGTCCACATTAATATCCAAATATATATTATATGAATCACAATAAATGCCCCTTTGAGTCAAACTTATCAGAAAATATCATGTGCAAATATATTTCTTGTGATAGCCTATAAGTGGTTCCTGTTGCCCATACAATGTACTTAGCTGTATAGCGATTGAGGATTCTCCAGTTACCTACTCATACCGAGGTAGAGCCGAGAAAGACATCAATGAAGTCCAGATTATCCAGTCTTTTAGTCCATGATGAGAAAGTCAATATTGTAGATGGTTAGTTTTCCAAGTATATTAGAGTCAGTGGAAGGAATGGAGAATCCACAGCAATGTAGGCATCCAGGGAAACACACTTCAGTCACAGATTATAAAAAACATGGGTATGCCACAATAAATCCTTTGTGTGGAGCTGGGTCTCCATTCCTTCCACTGACTCTAATATACTTGGAATAATGCTTTCCTTCTCTCCTCCCCATGGAGACTGCTCCAGCACATGACTGCTTTTTTAAAGCCTGAAACAGCTGATCATCTGATTGGGCCGTGAAATGGACACACAGCTGATTTAAAGGAAGCAGGAATGGAGATCAATTAGAACCCGCTGAAAGTCTTTATTTTAAACTTTAAAATATTAAACAAAGCTTGAATAAGCAATAGGGGGAAGGGAGAAATCCAGAAGGCATTTAAAAATCACTCAGTTATGTGCTGAACCTGATATGTGTAAATGCAAACCAGCTTGTATTAAGATAATATCTGCATGTGCACATAATCACATATACAGTCCAGTGCATAATAGAGTCATTTAAAAAAACTTCCACCGGATGTCCCATCCAGCCTCCATCCTGTTCTGATACAGAGGAAGCCGGTGATGATGGCAGGGGACCCAATCCTGGGACTGACAGGTCTGTCAGGTCCTGGGATTTTTTAACCTCCATTTTTAAACCCACATTTTTGTTGTCTGGAATCACCCTCAGTAATCTATCCAGGAGGTCACCAGTGCATGGGCAATCATTACCAGATTACCTCGGTCCAGATAAAGCTACAACAGCTAAATTAGTCTTCATAAAGTCTTGAGCTACATGGCACTGCATAGCTTTGAATATTGAGGATTCCAAAGATGATAATCTTGGATGCCCCCACATCAAGCCTGAGGCTATGAGTTCTGGCAGACAGACTGTTGGACATTGAGGTGGAGAGCCTACCAGCAGAATTTCCAGTTTGCTTTTGGTGGCAGAAGTTGGCAGAGAAGAAGTGGAAAAATGGGAAAGAATCCCTATGAAAACAGAAACATTATGTGGAATCTGTCTGAATAGCCAAAGTAATCTGATGGCCTGTAGCTGTCCTGACCACCATGTTAGGAGATTTATGCTGTTGGCAAAGAGGATGCAGCAGAAAGTCAGGAATGCCCTTATTACCAAAGTTTAGTTTCTTTTAGATGCTGCCAGATAGGTCTTTGGAGAGCTGAATGGCTCTGGTGGCTCTGAAACAATGCTTGTGTCCCTGAGCTCTTGGTGCCCTTGAATGTCTTGCTTTCCTCCATGTGACTCCACTCAACAGGAAAATCCACATGCTAAAACTCTTTTTGTATTGTTGAGGGCTTTCATGGCTGTAATCACTGGATTGTTGTAGGTTTTTTAGGCTAAACAATCCTTCTGCTTGTTTTAGATGACACAACTTGGTTAGACCCCTTCCAGTCCAGCTTCCGTTCGGCGCATGGGATGGAGACAGTTCTGGTCTCCATCACAGACCAGCTGCGATGCCAACTCGACCAGGGCGGATTGGCGCTGCTTGTGTTATTGGACCTCACAGCAGCGTTTGATACAGTCGATTATGATCTTTTGACTCACCGCCTTGCCGGGGCTGGGGTGAGGGGGACAGTCCTGAAATGGCTGTCTTCCTTCCTCCAGAACCGGTCTCAGTGAGTGAGGAGGGGTGAGGTTGTCTCCGGGGGTTCCCCCTTACTTTGTGGGTTCCCCCAGGGGGCAATCCTCTCCCCTCTGTTATTTAACATCTATGTGCAACCACTTGCTTGATTGGTTCGTAGTTTTGGGCTGGAGTGACACCAATATGCTGATGACACCCAGCTCATTCTGGGGATGGAAGGCTGGCCCGAATCCATACCCGATGATTTCCATCGCTGCCTCGAAGCCGTTACAAGACCATTGTGATTGCTATGCATACTCTATAACTACTGCCATCTTCCCCCACCTGCCCCATTCTTATGTGCCAAGCAAACTCTGTGAAAATAAAAGGGAAAAGCAGAACTTGTCTTTCTAGTTTTTCAACAGATACTGTATATGCAGAAGACGTTTCCTTCTCTGATTATTACTGGCATCACCAATTTCCTTAACTTATGTAAGAAATACTAAATACACTTTAATAAAATCCTTCAAAGCATTCATAATGCCAAAAGAATTTCATCAACCTTGTTGATTTTGTAGTTTATGCTCCATTTGATGTCAGAAATGTGGAGTGTATTAGAAATATAGAGTTCATATTTAATGAAAATAGAATCTAATTCCAATTTATGATCTAATATTAAATAAATTGCCAGGATGTCCAGTAAGGAAGGAAAAAAAGGGTCTCCAGAATTTTAATATACTAGGAATCAGAAGTTGCTGAAGAATGCAGTTGCAGATTCGAAGCAATCAAGCATCCAGATTTAAGATACATAGGCTAAACTGTGATTTATTTCAAATTATTACAACATACGTTTTATGGATTTGGCTGTGCATATATTTTTTATCATACTATCAGTTACAGTTCAGCACTCAAAGGCAGGCAGTATGCTGGAAACTTTGTGAACATGGTAAAATAGAAAAGAGCTTAACCAGCAGCATTAGAACATGCACTTTTCAGATTTAGCAAGATGGGAATAATATGCTGTGGAAATTTCAACAGAAGGATGAGCATTATATGGGTTGCAGGGATTTCTGAAGCTAGCAAAATGTTACAAATCCAGCCTAGGAGCTGAAAGATAAAGAAATACCCAGGAATTTCCATTTGACATAGATATGATATCATACATTTTTTTTGCTTGATTGCACAGTTCCTCTGAGGTTTCTTTTGCAATTTGAGAACAACAGTTCAATTTTCTTGTTATTTGGAAGGAGGGTTGGGAGAGGATAAGTAAAATTTGCTTTTTATGGACAAGATACTTGCTGTCATCAGGTGACATAATTGTAATTTGCAACTTGAAAATATTATAAACCAAAATCAGGCAATCTCCTTGGGCTATTTCTTTTACAGTAACACAGCAACAGCACTTGGAACTCAAAATAGCTGACTACCAGGTATACTCTGTGAAGGAAGCATCCATCTCACTGGGAGAAACATGGACACCAAATACAACTCAATTATGGATTGCACTTGCACCATAATAACATAGTAAAACTTTGCATTTTTCACACAGCTTGGTGAAAACTATAACATGCATGTTTCATAGAGATAACTTACAAAATTATGAGGGTAATGGAAGGGCGAGACTCCTGCCTTTAATTGTGTTGTATTTTATTAGATGCTATGAGATAACAATTCCTAAAATACTTTTTTCTCTTGGGTTCAAAAAGTAGCCAAATGAGTAACAGAACAATACAGTGGTAGATGATAGACAGAGGGGGGGAAATCCAGCATCTTCCAGTTCTGAATTATCCAATGAGTTTTATTGAACACAAAACAACAAAGTAAATTGGGATGATTTTAATCAATTTGTGCCAATTTTGAATTAGATCTGATTTGCCTGAATTGGTTCTAGAGCAGAATGGCACAACTCAAAGTTCTTTGGATCAATCCGGAGATAAAACAATTAGAAAAAGTCAGGCATTATATCTGCCTTTGGAATTATAAAAGGAAACACCAAGGTAATGTAAAGCAGGGAGCAAAATGCTGAGCTGGATTTTAAACTTCAATATGCAATATGTAGGGAAAAATCTCACAATCACTTTCAATCATCATATTTACAGAGAGGGAGCATGTAAGGTCACTGAAATGATATAGTTAGTTGGCTCTTCTGCTATACTGCTCTTTGCCAGATTTAGCTGTGTTCATTATGGCATGAGAAAGAGCTGTGGTGATAGAATATTCCCACTTGTGACTCGCATTTCCAACATTTATTTTGGGCATTCTTGTACATAAGACCTAATTTTTGTGGTGCAACATACCACCTATAAAACATCTTGAGCCAATTTTATTTCAAGTCTGTTGAATAGGTATAATTTTTTTCATCATTTGTTCCCATTCATTAAGCTTTATTGGTCTTCCTACATCAGTTGCCCATTTAATCATGCATTCCTTTACATTCTCAGTTTCTGTTCCCAAGTTTAAGAATTTGTTGTAAATTTTGGATATTGTTTTGTTATCTTTCATCAGAATTGGTTCCCAAAAGACATTTTTTCCATGAAGCCTACTTCTTTGTCCTTGTTGAAGTATTCTTTTTGTTGTAGGTGTTGGAACCAGGAAACTAAGTTGTATCATTTAGCTATTTCTTTTTTTGTTTTCAGGTGTAATGTGTTATCTTTACTGAATAAGACAGCTCTATATGTGGGCCATCTTAGCCAACCCAGTAATATTCTTTGCCTGGCTTCAAGGGGGATAGCTATAGGGGAATCGTCAGATATAATCTAGACTTGTATTTATTCCAAATTTTCAGTAGAACCAATCTGATAAAATGGTTATTAAAATTTTTCCTCTTTTTTACTTTGAATGTACTATAGGTACAGATGCCACCCGTTTCTCAAGTCAAAACTTACTAACGCTAGTACTCTTTCTCTTTTCAGTAAAATCCAATCTTTTATCCAGGCCAAACCACTTGCCTCAAAATACAATTTTATGTCGGGTAAACAAAATCCTCCCTTCATTTTCAAATCTGTCAGATGACTGTATTTTATTTGTGGCTTTTCCCATCTCTAGATGAATTTTAGTATCTACTCATTCCACTCTTTAAACAGTTTATCATTTCTGATTATTGGTAAATTTTGAAAGAGATATAATAATTTAGGCAGAACATTCATCTTGATTGTAGCAATTCTTCCCATGATTGAAAAAATTAAATTGTTCCAGTTTTTATAATCTTTTTAAAATCTCTGACCATTTGACTTCATAATTATTATTTAGAAGTTGAGAGGTTTTTTTGACGTTAATTGAATTCCTAGGTATTTTATTTTGGTAGAAATTTGAATCCCAATTTTTCCTTTGATTCTTCTTGGTTGCTTTTTGACATATTTTTCGTTAAGATCATTGTCTTCTTCCGATTCAGTTTGAAACCAGCTTATTTCCGTATTCATCTATTTTCTCTAACCATTTTGTAATATTTTCTCTTGGTTCTTCAATTATGCAAATCAAATCATCTGCGAATGCTCTTTATTTGTACCTTTGTTTCCCAATTTTAGGGCCAATTAAGTTTTCATCCTCTCTCATATTCTTAAGTAAAATTTCTAATGCTGTTATAAAAATGAGTGGAGAGAGAGGGTAGCCTTGTTTAGTGCCCTTCTCGATTGGGATTTCTTTTGAGGGAAGCTCATTAATCCATAAGGTTGCTGTTTGTTCTTTATATATTGCTTCAATTGCATTTAGGAAATTATATCCCAATTTAAGTTGTCAAACGCCTTTTCAGTAACTATTGGCATTAGTGCCAGTTCTTTTTGATGGTGCATCTCATAAAACTCAATTATGTCTAAGATGTTTCTCAAATTGTCTTTTATATGTCTGCCAGGTAGGAATCCTGCCTGGTCTTCCCTAATCCAGATGTTCAGGAAAGTTTTCAATCTTTCCCTTAAGATATCTGTGAACATTTTATAATCTAAATTTAGCACATGGTGGTCTTGCCCAAAAGTAAATTCATACTGGAAATTAATACAAGATTTGTGCGGAAAAATACTAAGAATGAAAATACAGTTGAAACCAGAATATTTCCTGTTGGAATTAACAGATCAAGAATTAGACCTTGACTCAAACAAAGACATTTTATTTATCTATCTTACTACAGCTGAAAGAATTCTGCATTCCAAGGAATGGAAGCAAAGGGAACTAGCAACAAAAGAAGAATGGCTAGACAAAGTTAAGGAAATATGAGATATGGATAAATTGACTTTCGCTCTGAAAGAATCAAATGGAAGGCCCATTAAGAAAACCGACTGGAAACTCTTTGATGAATTTTTGTTAGAATATTAGAAATAAATGAAAAGTAGAACACAAGACAGAACGTGAATTAAGATTAAGTAGGACTAATTTAGAAGAAAAGTAAGAGAATATAAGATAAATAGATGAAGGGAGAAGAAGATTAGAGAGATTTTGAAGGATCAGAAGATATTCTCACCTATACCGTGAAGGAGATTTGGAAGTCAACAAATTCACCCTTACCCAACCCTAACCTGCTTCCCCCCTTATCTTCCCCTCTTTTTTCTCCTCTCCCCCCTGGTTTCCCTCTGACCACGCCCCCGGTGATTATCCTACCAGAGATATGCTCTTCCTATATTTCACCCAACCCCTCTGTTATTCCTAGATCTTACTTCTACTTTCCCTTCCCTATTACAAATTCCAATCTTGTATGTATAAGAAAGTATTATGCTAAATAAGTATTAGATAAAAAGACAGAAAGTGCTGTGGTGAGAGATAAACATCTGTTGATTGTCATCTGGGTTAGATTCTCTGACTTTTGTTTTAACTGCTTTTTGTCTTTTTGGGTATTCTAGTTTAATCTTCAGATTGACCTTGTTAATATGTTAATTTATATGCTTACTAGCTTTTGTTTCTGGGTAGCAAAACATTTTCTCCCACGGTCATCCCAGGCCCTTTCTACACTATCCTTATATCCCAGTTTATCTGATTAGAACTGGATTATATGAGTCTCCACTGCCATATAATCTGGGATAAGCAGATAATCTGGGATAAGATCCTGGGATATAGGACAGTGTGAAATGGGCCAGTTTGATGTATTATTAGATCCCAGGATTGCTGTCTGCTTTCACTCTAGACCAGTGATTCTCAACCTGTGGGTCCCCAGATGTTTTGACCTTCAACTCCCAGAAATCCTAACAGCTGGTAAACTGGCTAAGATTTCTGGGAGTTGTAGGCCAAAACACCCGGGGACTCACAGGATGAGAACCACTACTCTAGGCAGTATATAAGCAGAACTAATATATCAGGGTCGAATGGCACCACTATTCTGTTTCAATATCTTATTAGGAAATGTCACAGGGTCTTTCTCGGGACCAGATAGAAAATATTAAAATCAATGTGGATTGACTGGCAATGGAGTGTGGTAGAGTTTTCTTCTTTGTGGGTTTTTAGACAGAGACTGAATGGCCATTTTGGGGTGGGGATTGCTTTGCTCATGTGTTCCTGCATGGAAGGAATTGAACTGGATAGCTCTTCCAGTCTCATCCAACTCTGTGTTTCTGTGACTCTATGAAACATCCAAGGATATGTTTCTGTGGTGGAAATGTACAATTGCTACCATTAAATAGCTACACATCCTATCAGAAACACTTCACAAGAAGGCAGAGGTCATGGCTATGAGTTCCACAGTTCACTGCTTCTCTCAAACTAGATGGCAACAACATGTACAACACTAGCGACTACGTTCATGTGTACAATTATTAATACAAGCTATGGACTTCCTCTTCCAGATGGATTTACCATCTTTTAAAAGTGCAAACTAAGCATGCCAGCTTGGGGAATATTTATCACAGAAGCATACAGGAAATGGCTTGGGAAGCACAGCTTTGTATCTCTCTCACTCTGCATCAACTTTATAAATGACTTCATGTGAAAGGCAAAAGCCCTTGAACATGACAGCAGCTTTGCACCTTATGTAACAGATGCTGCACATTGCAGCTTCCAATCACGCCAATTTATTGCCTTCAAGAGCAAAGATATTTAGTGTTTCATAAAGAGATTATAAGTATACTGAAGGATATACTTTGAAGTAATAAGCTGCTGAAAATTGGATTAACCTAACTACAACTCCATAAACAAGATAGACTGCATTTTCTCTACATTCTTAATTAACAGTGATTTATTTGCCTAAAAGTAGGGTAGAGGTTAGGAGGCTGAGAGGGCAGAGCACACAGAGATATTAAATCAGGTTTTTTCCACAGTCATTACAGAATAGTTTTTTCATTCCGTTCCATTTCATCATTCCCGTTCATAGTGGCTTAGGAAAGCATAAATGCATGCATACAATTTAAGTGGTCTTTAGAAACAGATGAAGAATCTATTACCTGATTATTAACTGAAATTTTTACTAAATTTCATTTCTACACTGCACATGTTTGGAAAAAATAAAAGAAAGAGAAATAGCAAATAGGTCATTCAAAGGCAAGCCATTTGTTATGTCAAATGTTTGCTGCCATAAATCTGAAGGGAGATGTCACATTTGTTCATAAGCTATGCATAGCCATTCTGTGTGTTGTGTTTTCAAAAAATAACTTACAAATGGATGGTAATCTTTTGCTAGGTTAAATGGCAAGTAACTCAAGGTTGATTTTGGAAACAGAACATATTAGGCCAGTTTTTCCATATAACAATTGGGTTATAGGAGTTATAACTGTTTGAGATCACTTTAGCTATCATGAAACCATCCTATAGGCAAAATTCTCTGCTATGGGGTTTCACATTCTATAGTTGGCTCACTGGTACTGCCTTTAGCACAAGGTCACTCTGCTGGCTGTTGCATTGGATCACTTGCAGTTTCTCAAGTCGATCCTGGACCCTTAAGGGGTTGGAAGTGTTTGGGACTCTGTTGTTGTTGTTGTTGTTGTGATGTCTCAGTAGACAAGGTCACTCTGCTGGCTGTGCAGATCTGAGCAGGGTTACATTTCTAATCTAAACATTCCAAGGGATAGAACCATGGCAGTTAAAGAGGTATCAAAGTGCAGTCTAGAACAAGGAGGTGTGAGCACAAACAACAAAACTTCTTATTTCTTGCCTTTATTTAGCCAGGCTTGCCTTTGCTGGTACATTATTCACCCATAGATCACCCTTATTATGTCCCACACATAACAATTTTGGTATTGTCAAAAAAAGCCCTTCAAAAAGTCAAAAGTTTTTTTTAAAAAAGGTAATGGTTTCACTTGCATGTTTGACTTGGAAAATGCAGTAGAACTGATATTTCAGTCCTACTCAATGTGAAAATTTTCTTTTTCCCCATTTTTTTTATAACAATTGAACCAATTTCACTTTCCCTCAACAATCTCACATGGGAATATTTTCTGTTCTTTGAAATAGATGAATGTGGGATAGGGTGTAATAAGCAGAGCCATCTATCTTACCACATAGATGCCAGACTGGAAGGCATCTCTTGTAGAGATCAGGACTAAAGAGATAGATTGGATTCAGTCACACCAACCTTTCAGAAAGGTTATTATCTTCATTGATATTTAAGCATTGCTGGCTTTACATCAGTCACAGAATATGTTCTATAGTTTGGCTGCTTGGTATGATGCCACCTCTTTCTTCCCTACAGAAAGCATCTGTTAGTGCAGGGAGATGAGACTTTACCTGCATTATATAGTTTGCTTTTCATTTGAAACCTGATGCCTCCAACTTTAGCCAAGGACAAAATAGTGGCTGAGAAAGATGGGCACAAAATGTCTATGAGTATTTGTTCAGTGCAGAAATTGTTTTTAGAATTAGAACTGGCATTCACACAGAGTCCTTTCACACATCCAGAATGGCCACTATATGTCACCATGATTTGTTGCCTAATTTATGGAGGGGGTAGCTGTCCATTATAGTTTTTATAGCACCAGTAATAGAAACCTTTAACTACTCAACTCAACTTTATTTCTTGTGAGTCGCCCTCCACCAAGGTGCTCTAGGCAACTTACAGAGTTAAAATAAACAGGTTACACAGTCACAGCTTGTTACTTAACAATCATAGGCTCTTCTGAAGAGCCATGTCTTAAGTGACCCAAAAAATGTATGTAGATCGGGAGTGGCTCTTTGGTCTGGCGGTAGGGAGTTTCACAAGATTGGGGCTGTGATTGAGAAGGATCTATGTCTTGAGGTCTCCAAATGAGTCTCTCTAGGGCCAGGGACATAGAGAAGATTCACATGAGCTGACTGTGGCAGTCTCTGGTGGTGGAGTGGCATTAAACGGTCTCTTAGATATGAAGGACCCTGACCTCGAAAGGCCTTGAATGCTAGGACCAGAGTCTTGTAGAGCATTGTTTCCCAACCTTTTTTGAACCGTGTCACACTTTTTACATTTACAAAATCCTGGGGCACACCACCAACCAAAATGACACAAAATGACACTCTAACACAGTAATACATATAGTTAATATGTTTTTAAATGTATTTATACACTCAGTGTGAAACCTGGGGCTGTTTCGATGAACACAACATAGATATCCTGGCAGGAATGGCAGAAAGACACACACGAAGGTCTTGCTCAACAGCTGGGAGTTATAGTTCTCCCGCAATCAAAGAGCATTCTGAACTCCACCAATGATGGAATGGAATCAAACTTCCCACACAGAACTCCCATAACCAAGAGAAAATACTATAAGAGTTTGGTGGGCATTGACCTTGAGTTTTGGAGTTGTAGTTCACCTATATCCAGAGAGCACTGTGGACTCAAACAATGTTGGATCAGGACCAAACTTGGCATGAATACTCAATATGCCCAAATGTGAACACAGATGGAGTTTGGGGAAAATAGACCTTGACATTTGGGAGTTACAGTCTCTGGGATTTATAGTTAACACACAACCAAAGAGCATCCTGAACTCTTGCAACAATGGAATTGAACCAAACTTGGCATATTGAACTCTCAATTTCCCACGGCACACCTGATGATCGCTCACGGCACACTAGTGTGCCACGGCACACTGGTTGAGAAACACTGTTGTAGAGGACTCTGTGTTCAACCAGCAGCCAATGCAAGCGCTGCAGAGACGGCGTTATATGGCACCACATTGATGTTTTTGTGAGGAGTCTAGCAGCTGCATTTTGCACAATTTGGGTCTTGCGAATTGCTACAAGAACTCTGTACCTGAACCAGAAACATTATCAGTGGAAAGAATGCAAAAAAAAATTCCTATGTGTAGCCATAAAGGGTAAGAAAGTCCTCATGGCAAATTAAACTCTTCAAATGGTGAGGGAAAGGTAGGAAGCCAAAGTGATATAAAGCAACATAAATACATGATGTACAGAGACATCTTACCCCCAGCATGGGGCACATCTACTTAAAACAATTGCACCCACATTAGGGAAAGCCAGGGAATGTTTAGGTGTGTCCACCAAACTCCACAGAAGCCCCACACTTGAGAGTAGTTTGAACAGTTTGCTCTGATTAGGATCCAGCTGCACATGGGCCAGTTCTACCCTGCTGTTTCTCTCATGCTCTGCAGCAGGAGAAAGTGGGATGGCACTTACCAGTATCATGTTGTTGTTCTCATAGCTGTAGCCCCAGAGCTCCAAAGAGTTTCTGGTCATTTCTGGATCTCGTTGCCAATTTAAGTAAAAGCACCCATGTGAATTGGAGAGTGATCCTCCTCCCCACTCTGAATCCTATGGGTGCCTTTGCATGCAGAAGCAAAGGCTCCCATTGATGGCCAGGACATCTTTGGAGCTCCATGGCTGTAGAAACAATGATGACAACACAGGTAAGTGCCATCCTTTTCTTCCACATTGCAGACCAGGAAGCAGGATGGTGACATTTGTCTATATGAGCAGCAGGGCCAATTCTGAATCAGAGCAAGCTCGGTTCACATTACTCTGAAATGCGGGTCTGCTCCTGAGCTTTGGAGAACTCATTTGTAATGTGTTTCTTGAGATACTATCAACTGATAAAAAATACCTATAAATGTATCTGAGGGAAAATCAAGCATAGTTTGTCGATAGAAGGCAAGATAACTAAACTCCGGTTATTATACTTTGAACACATCATTAAAAAAACATAACTTATTGGAAAAATTCTAATGCTTGGTAAAGCGGAAGAAAGTAGGAAAAGAGGACGATGGCATTGCAGGTGGATTGATTCAACCAAGGAAGCCATGAGTTTGCAAGATGATGACCAAGATTATAGAAGGTCTTTCAGAAATGGAACCAAAAGATGAGGTCAACTTGACAGCAAATACTAACATCTCATAACAAATAAAAATGGTGATGATCCACTGCCAATCACTTCGTGATTTGTGAATTGATGTTTAAACAGAGGGGCAATATTTTCTTTAACTTTAAACTTAAAGATACATTTCAGAGCATCTGTTCAGGTAAATTATCTGAGGAATGTGAAAAGTGGACAAAACAGTTTTGATTAGTGTAACAGAAATTCCTTAGAAGCTGGAATAGGAGCATACCATTGTGTAGAAAACAATTTCTATTTGAGACATTTTGAAGATCTGAAGAAATTACAAGAGCTTTTTATAATTCCTACCTTAGGAAATGCAGATGCTTTAATATTTATTTTAAGAACATTAATAGATGGAACAGTGCTTTGCAAACCTTGTAGATATGTTCTTATCAGTGCAATGCTTGGTATTGTTGTTATTTTGATGTTTTTGAACTGTACTTTACCTGGAACCTGTTGTGATAGACTGAATGGAGTCTCCTATGATGTTTTCCATCAATTGATGCAATTAAGAAGCCATTAAACCCTTGCCAAATGCCCATGGCATTTGTAGATGGGAGTGTGTAAGAGACAATTCATTTCAACACTACCCGATACCCAAAAGACAATTTGAAGCATTTGATTATACCTTTCCTGCATAATTTTATCATCAATAAGAAAATAAGAGGTGTGCAATTTATCTTCCTCATTTAAAAAAGGAGTAAATCAATTACAAAGGAAAGCTAAACTCTATGGCATGGTAAAGCAAACAGTAAGCACTGCAGCTTTAATTCTGGTATCAATATTCATTAAAGTTTTACACAGAATACCTACAAACTAATCATGCAGCAAGATGAAATGCTTTCCCTTTTTTTCCTTTGCCCATCCACTTTTTTGTTGCCTGTTGAGTTTCGTAAATTATATTTGTAGTTCCTTCGTTTAAGACAATGGAGATGTTCAAAATGAGAGAGAAATAGTAAACAGACTGGATAGGATTGCTTGAAAGATGGCTTGGCTTAAATGGCCACTTTTTTCTAGCCCCCACTTCCCTACATGTGCACACATGTACACACACACATACACACAGACAGATACATACACACACACTTTCAACATCTTGGATCATTTGATTACATCGTCCTTGTCAGGAAAAGGTCATTCTAATTCGATCACACCAAATATTCCAGCTAAGGGAGTTGCACATGTGCAAACGCGATGCTCATTTGTCACATTATTGCTCGCTGTCACTTTTGAAGGTAGGTGTCTGTTTGAAGAATGCACAGCATCTACAGGGTCAAGA
The DNA here is from genome assembly GCA_030556195.1 of Anolis apletophallus. NCBI lineage: Eukaryota > Metazoa > Chordata > Lepidosauria > Squamata > Anolidae > Anolis > Anolis apletophallus. The sequence continues at coordinate 114,804,371 of JARBWK010000004.1, forward strand.
CATTTGCATAAAACACCACAAAGCACCCCTTCTCAGAGAGAATGGATGGTTTTGTTCCTGTCCCTGTTTACAAAAATTGTCAAGGGACCAGCTGTCAGAATCTAGTTATTAAGTCTTCAGCAATATTGTTCATTTTTACTTATTTTACAGTTGATCAACTGACTTAAATATTAAAAATTCATATCCCTCACTTTGTATTAACCCCCTTCCTTAATATGCCAATAGCTGATATTATCATTCATCAGCTATCAAACTGATTGTGTCTCATCCTTCAAAATAGGTTTTCAAGATTCTTTGTTTTCAGATATGAATATATCAGAGGTATTTTGTGCATCTCAAAGAGAGAACCATATAAACACACATGGAGTGTTGTCTCCATAATAAGTTGACCATCATAAAATAGTAAAATCTTAATAGTTGTAGAGCCCATTTGCTGAGTTACAGTGTCATATATCAAGGTGTACAGATGTATATTACATATTAGCTCTATAAAAGAAATCACAATACTGGTCTCGGACTAGTAAGGATATTTTATCTCCATCAGCTGTATCACATATTTTTGAAGAATTTATGATTTTATTAACATGTGTTTTTTACATTCCTTGATGTTCCTTAGAAGCTTCAATTAGAGAGATTTCAAATTTTGCTCTGGGCAAAGTTGAAAAGCGTTTTGAATATGGCATTTCTGACCCTAAAATTCTGGAAGTCTGAGGCCCCTTCCACAAACCTGTATATAATCTAAATTGACTGGATTATATCATAGCATCATAGAGTCATAAAATAATAGATTTGGAAGAGACCACATTGGCCATCTAGTTCAACCCCCTGCCATGGAGAAAAAGCACAATCAAAATACACCTGACAGATGGCCATCCAGCATCTGTTTAAAAGCTTCCAAGGGAGGAGTTTCAAAGTGCTGGTTATGACTTTTAAAGCCCTAGATCAGGGCTGTCCAACTGCCGCCCCTGCAGGTGTTTTGGACTTCAAATCCCAGAAATCATAACAGCTGGTAAACTGGCTAGGATTTCTGGGAGCTGAAGTCCAAAACACCTGCAGGACCGGCAGTTGGACAGCCCTGCCCTAGATGGTTCAAGTCAAGGCTATTTGGCTGACTGCATCCCCTTGTATGAACCTGCCCAATCCCTGAGATCCCCTTCAAGAGAGGCCCTTCTCTCAGTCCAGCTCAATCTCAAGCTCGGTTGGTGGGAACGAAAGGGAGAACGGGTCTTCCTTCTTGGTGGCTAATGCTCCTTGACTCTGGAACCCCCGATCAGGGAAATCAGAATGCTGTCCTTCCAGTGGCAGGCTAAAACCTTCTTATTTGGACAGGCTTTTAAAGAAGGTTTTAAAGATCTAGTCAGGGGTTGCTGTGATTTTTAGCTTTCAATATGTTTAATGGATTTTAATTGTGAATTTTAAATACTATTATGGTTAATTCTGTATTAATGTTTGTATATTTGTATATTTTAAATTGTATGGTCAAACTTTTAATTGTAAGCCACTTTGAGTCTCCTTCAGGAGATATAAAGCGGGGTATAAATAAGCATAATAATAACTACAACTTGCAAAAATCAAGGTCAATTCCACCTAAAACCCTTCAATGTGTTCAGTGGGTCATGGGGATTATCTGTGCCATATTTGCTCCTGGTCCATTGTCAGTGAGGGTTGTTGTGGATATAGTTTCTCTGGATGTAGGTGAACTACAATTCCCAGAAATAAAGATCACACCCCCCCCCCCCAAAAAACCCCTCCAGTATTTTCTGTTGATCATGGGGGTTCTGTGTGCCAAGTGTGGTCCAGGTCAATCATTGGTCGGGTTCAGAGTGCTCTTTGATTGTAGGTGAACTATAAATCCCAATGAATACAACTCTCAAATGTCAAGGTTAATTCCCACCAAACCCCACTAGTATTAAAATTTGGGCATATTGGGTATGTGTGCCAAGTTTGGTGCAGATCCATTGTTGTTTGGGTTCACAGGGCTCTCTGGGTGTAGGTGAACTACAACTCTGAGAAATAAAGGTAAATTCTCCCCAAAACTCCCCAGTATTTTGCGCTGGTCATGGAGGTGGGGTTCTGTGTGCTAAATATGCTGTAAGTCTAAATATGCTGGGCGCCAGAGAGAGCAGTATATTAAGTCGAACTTAATAAATAATAATAAATAAATAAGTCCATTGTTGGTGAGGATTGCAGCATTCTGCCTTGATGCAGGGTAAACTACAACTTCCATCATGTTGAGTCAGTTCCCCAAATCCCTCCAGTATGTTCAGTTGATGGCCAATCCCATTCTGTTTGCAGTGTGCCATAGAAAAGAGTAGGAAAGAGTTATGGGAGAGGCAATGGGTGGGATCATGCAAATATCACAACAATTGTGAAAGTAAGAAACACAGAGATGTCCATGGTGGAATATGGCAGTGTGGATTCAGATAATCCAGTTCAAAGCCAATGTTGTGGATTATCTGCCTTGATATTGTGGGTTACATGACCCTGATTGGTCTCAAGTCATTCTGTAAAATCAGTTAAATAACTGAAGAAAAGTTTTTGGAGAAAATCATTTTTCAAATGTCTTGCAAGTACAGGATTACCCAAATTTGCTTTACCCATATAAAATATTTAGACCATTCACTTATATTTTAAAAGAAAGGGGAAAAACAACCTCTTCTCTTTATAAGCAACAGTAATCCAATATATTTTACTAACTGACTATAACTAACTATAACCTATCTTACTAGGGCCAGTGATCGAAAAAGCTTGTTATCATTCAGACATCAATTCCTTTGTTCACCTAGTTCACTGCACTTCACAGTAAGGCCAACACTGTTTATAAGTGAAATTGTGATTTCTTTTTTAAAAAACTATAACTGGGTTTAAATTTGTAAATGCTACCATTAACCTTGAGGCACAGTTCTGTCTTGCCAACTGACAGCTACTAACCATGGAATGAAAATAATTGTCCTAAAGCCATACTTAGAATCCCATTAAGCCAAAGTTCATAAATTTAAGCCTATTTAATGCCAATGAAGTTAATGGAACTTAATCAGTTTAGAACCAGCTTCTTCAGTTTTACTGGGATGTTGATCAGACTGCTTGACACTTTGAACAATCAATGAAAACCTCTAAGAGGGAGTGACCCCAGTTTTCATCCAATATGTCAAATAATTGTGCAAAACACCTTATGTGATTAAAAAGACCTTGCTATCAGGAGCAGAATTCATGACGAATAATGTGAGAGTGACTTGAAAGCTAACTGTACTTTAAACATATGGCAAAAGCAACTATTTCCCAAACAGTGCTGGGGATGCTTTAAACTAATAATGGCTGTTTATATCCAATGTGTTCCCTGCTGAAGTTTTAGTAATGCTGTATTTACTTTGTTTTATTTGGTTTTTAACTATGCAAGTGCTTGTCCATGCAGTATCTTATGTTGTATAAGGATGTATTTCATCATTGATATATGTAGCATATATTAATGATTTATATAGGATTTATATAGGATTATATAAGCCCTCTGATTGAAAAGTTGGCAGTTCGAATCTGGGGAGTGCAATGAGCTTTTGCTGTTAGGCTCAGCTTCTTCCAACCTAGCAGTTTGAAAACATGCAAAAGTGAGTACATCAATAGGTAACACTTCTATGGGAAAGTAACGGTGTTCCATGCAGTCATGCCAGCCACATGACCTTGGAAATGTCAATGAACAACACCGGCTTTTCAGGTAAGAAATGGAGATGAGCACCACCCCCAGAGTTGGACATAACTAGACTTAACGTCAGGAAACCTTTACCTTTATTTATAATATTTTAATGGTATATTTTCTATTGTTTCCATGTAGTTATTTGTTTGCCTTATATGTAAAAGTCCCATGGTCTAAACATCGACTCAAACTTGACTTGAAACTACTAAACAGTAACATGTGTAAATGGGGTTAGCATTTTAGCATTGAAATTTCTCTGTGATATAAAGGCAAAGCAGTTCAAAGGTTCATGCAGTTTGTTAAAAATATCTCAGATTCCCAAAAGTTCATGCACAGTTCAATATAATCAGCAGAGCCCTGAACAAATGAAAAACCATACTAATAAAGGAATCTTTTTATTTTTATTTTCTCAAGCCATGAAAATAAATGGCCATTAGTTCCCATAGTCTATAAATGGGTTGATATCCCCACTGGTATTCTAATCAATAAATGGAATTGGCACTGCTCTACTGTGTTAGTTCCACATCTATTTCTGTCTACTTCAAGCAAAGAACAGAAACTGGCATGACTGCATCATGCATACAATCATGAAATATTTTTTTAAATCCAATAATATTTTACTCCTAAGGTCAAGGAAGGGCATCACTGTCAATGCCTATATAAGCCTTTGTAACTGACCTTTGCAGAAAATTGGGATACTTAATTATTTTAGTAGACTTGGGTGTACATTATTTCCATTATTTTCAGATATACATGGAGTTCAGATATGAAACATCTTGATGCTATTACAGCAGTAAATCAAATAGAGCCAAAACATTATTAATGGCGTATATGATATTTATGAAGAAAAGGCTACAAGACAAGTGTTAATTTTAACTAGAGTAGATCCATTGGATCACTGGATTTTGCATAAAGGTAAACTATACCATTTATCATTGTTTCAGTATACTTGCCCTGAGACAAATAATTGGATTTGGGTAACAAATAATGATTAAAGAAGCACTTAATTTTTTTAAAAAACACTATCTGTCACATCATATATGGAATGCGTTGAATGTGTTGAGGTGGAAAATGAAATCAATGAGTGCATCTGCCACTGTAGAATGAATGTTCTTTGATATTATTTTACTATTTCATCACACTTACAGAATTCTGTGGTTTATAGTTCAGGGAGGAGCCTTTAACAGCCTCACTAAACTATAAACCCCAGAATTCTGGAGGAGGCAGAAACCGGATTTAAAGTGGATTCATTATCTAGTGTGATGAGGTAACTGCCATTGTCCAGTGCTATTAAATCAAGGGAGGGTTTTTAGGCTTCTCTGCCATAGAATGCAGGTGCTTCACCAAACCACAAATCCCAGGATTCTATAGCATTGAGCCATGGCAGTTAAAGACAATTTCATTCTACAGTGTAGGTGCACCACAAGACACAGCAACTGCTTACAACCCTTATTTCTATCAGATCAATTTGTACTTACATTATAAAAACCTTACAAGTGGTAATGATAATTTGTATGTAAGATTGGAGTGTTCTACAGAACTCAAATATTCTCTCCAGTGATCCAAAGAATTCAGATTATGTGCCAAGAGGCATTATGCTATTTAAAATGCATTATGTAAATTGAGATGCAATTATTAAAATGCAATGATTCTATTGTGTTCACTTTTGAAATTGGAATAAGTGAGAATGAAGTAAGAGGGTACACTTATGTCTAATTAATTTGTTTGTTGATTATGAAGTTTTGTTGTTTGTATATTTTTGTTTCTGTTTAGGAATTCTCCTTTGCCTGTACATTTAATGGTACAGTGGATGACTGCATATTTCAATAGCCTTCCAAATGAAGAAGTCTAATGTAGTAAAATAGTACATCAAGGGAAAGGTTCCCAGCCTCAGCAAGTTTGCTGTGATCAAAGAATGATTAAATGGGCAAAGTTTAACTTGTCACATCCACCTATTCTGTGAAACACTACAGGACCAGAGGCCTTTACCTTATTTCTGTACATTTAGATCAGCTTTTGTCCAATGTTTTTCAGATTAATTTCTCAGATTAATTCTAAATAACTTATACTCGAGTATAACTGAGGCACCTAATTTTACCACAGAAAAACTGGGAAAACTTATTGACTTGAGTGTAAGCCAAGGGTGGGAAATGCAGCAGCTACTGGTAAATTTCAAAACAAAAATAGATACCAATACCATTACATTAATTGAGACATCGGTAGGTTAAATGTTTTTGAATATATACATGAAATAGTATGTTAAGATAAGACTGTCCAACTCTGTTTAAATCATTTTTCTAACCTTCTTGTGCTTACATATCATTCTAATAGTCACAATGGTTTATTTTAACTAAACATTTTGGGGAAAATGCTGTGTGTATATGAATAAAGAAGAGTGGGAAAGACTGCCAAGAGAGGAAGGTGCGTGCTATGCTGAAAGAGGAAAGGAAGGTGTGCACTGTGCAAGAAAGGAGGAGAGGAAGGTGCGTGCCGCACAAGAGAAGATAAGAGGAAGGAAAGCTGGGTTGCTGTGCGGAGAGGTGAGAGTCCTGGCAGGAAGGTGTGGGGCTGAAAGAAGCCTTTTCTTTTTAGCTCCACGTCTCCAGGAACCTCACTCGAGTCTAAACCAAGGGAGGCTTTTTCAGCCAAAAAAAAGGCCTGAAAAACTAGGCTAACATTTGAGTATATACAGTAACCAAATGATTGCATGGTAAGTAGATCATTATTGTACCCAGAGTTTCATTCTGCCACAGATTATACAAAGAAATAAATGTCCAATATCTATTTCTAAGGCAATAACTGTTGTGAAAAATATTCTCAAATCTTGGGCACCTGTTATTTTTAAAAATTATTTTACAAACAAGAAAAATGGCTGGAACAAATAACAATGGAATAACAGACCTATTGATTTTATCATTAGGGTACTTTTTTCTCTCTGTCTTTGCTTTAAGACAAGAAAAATGATCCAAACAGATTTTATTTTCAGCAGATAAATGTCTACAATCACAGAAGTAGTTTGTTCTGGTTATTAGCAACTTTTATATGATAAAGAAGGCTTGAAAAATGCATACATTTTGAGAAATGTTCACAATATAGATCCAGAATATTCAGATGATTTGCAAATGTTCTGGGCAACAGTATGGAACAAGCTTAGTAGAATGTGAGAGGAATTGACTTGATGGATAATGTTATCCATAGCTGAAGAACTAAGCATTTTGAACAAGTATCAGAAGTAGGCAAAAACATTCCAGTTTACATCAACCTTTCAGAGTTTATCGCACTCACTGAAAAAGTTCTTAACATCATAGGGAATTATTTTACAAGGCTGTAATAATGACACAAGAGGATATTCTTAGACTTACACAAAACAGGAAATTTTCCTTAAGAGGTGACTTGATCGAAGTGTATAAAATCATGCATGGGATAGAAAAGGTGAATAAAGAAAAATTATTTTCTTTGTCACAAAACACTAGGACTAGAGGGCACTCCCTGAAGCTCCAAGGAAGGAAAATTAGGACTAATAAAGGGAAATATTTCTTCACCCAGAGGGTCATTGGGTTATGGAACTTACTTCCAGAAGAGGTTGTGACAGCTGTCAGCCTGAACAACTTCAAGGCAGGATTAGACAGATTCATGGATACCAATGTATCGGTAGTTACTGAAAAGGACATTCAAGTGCCACCTCGGAGTTGGTTGAGGTAGGCAGGATTTCCCTGGGTACTGGTTGTGGGGGGTCGGGAGCAGGTTAGGGTTTTGCCCTCCCTTCTGCTCGAGATCCCCACGTACAACTGGTGGGCCACTGTGTGATACAGAATGCTGGACTAGATGGGCTGAGGTCCGATTCAGCATGGCTCTTATGTTCTTATGGAAAGTCCTGCCTCCTTCTGTTCCCCACTTAGCCTACTTTTTCTGGAAAACATTTACTTAGGAAGTCCAAACACCACATGTTTACACAATTAATACACTCTTCAGTGTGACAAAGAAGAGACTGGTTTTTTTTACTTTGCACCAATTAACAATTAAAATGCGTTGGCACATGGTAGGGACTTAGGTCTGTTTCTCATTTTGTATCTCAATCTTATCTGTACCATGAAGAGATGGTCATACATATGACCAAGAAAGTCCCAGTCTGATCTGCTGGCGATGATGCCTTTGATCCTTGGCATTTGATAATAGCTATATTATGGGCTGTGTGTCCTGCTGTGGCAAAAGTCTGAGTGTTCAATCCTCCTCTATCCCCCTCCCCCCTTCTTCCTTTCTCCTCTCTCCCTTTGTCCACCTCCCCTCTCCATCCCTTCCCATTCCCCTTCTCCCTCCACTCCCATGCCCCTCCCCACATCTCACGCCTCATACACCACTGGCATCACACACACATCATACAGAACACATAAAATTGCACACTACACATATTTCACATACCACACACAAACACCAGATACACCTCAGATACCTCACATACACCATGCACATCTAACACATCTCATCCAGCTCATATCTTCCTTTTCATACTACCTTTCCACTTTCTACCTTTTTCTTTTGTATATATATCTCTTTCTCTTTTTGCATATCTCTCATCTCTTTTTTCTTTCTCTCTTCTCTGCTCATTCTCTCTTCTCTCATCTATTTTTCTTTTCTCCTTCTCTTTTCTCCTTCTCTTTTGCTTCCTCTTTCTTCCTCCTTTTTTCTTCCTACACCTCCAAAGATGCAGACCTTAGTGAAAGGTCCAGACCTTTGCAGGTGTTTTTTTAAACCTAGAACAAATATGGATTTCCAGGTTTATTCTGGGTTAGTCTGCATTATAATGAGGCATTGTTTGGACTCCTCATGAGAAGGCGCCCCTACACATCATTTTTGTGCAATGTAGACATCATTTTTGTGCAACCCCCAAGGGGGGACTCAGAGCGGCTTACAGTACGGCACAGATGGGGTCTTACTGTGCTTTATTTTTAATTTAGATCTACAAGAGATGTTTTAAATGGATTTAATTCTAAATAATTTAATTGTATTTGATAAATAACTTTACTTTTGCTTTTAATCAATATGTATTTTCATTTTAAAAAATCTTGTAAGCAAACCAATACGGGAAGGGCACTTGCAGACATGACTGAAATGTGTGCCAAAGCTGATGTTTAAAACCTGCTTTGGAGCACATTTCTGTTCCCACCCATTCCAAAACAGGATTCCCCGTTGGATGTCTAAATGCCCTCCTGGTAAATTTCAGGAGGGCATGGTGCCACTGATCACCCCACCCCTCTTCCTCCAAAAAGGCCTCAAAAGAAAAATTAAGCTTCCTGGCACCATGTATCCTCTCTGGCAGGCCTCCTGGTGTATAAAATGACACCAAGGAGTCAAAAGAGACGGGTATATAAGGTATATTTCAATGGTTTATTCTTCAAATAGTCTTCATAAGATAAAGTAAATGTTCATCCAAAAGTCAACTGAGAAGTGGAATGCAAATAGTTGTTGGTCACTATGTGTGCACTCTCTGGCCATGAAAAGTCCCAAAGGAAATCATAGATAAATGTCACATCAATAATACATTCTTCATGGGACGGTCAGAGAGGGAAATGGGTCAACAGTCTGAGAAAGGCCTCGCCGTTTCGCCTATAATTAGGCTTCTTCAGAACCCAGGTGTGTGAAAACAAATAATGTGACCATTCCACTGATCCGGGTATCCTAGGATATATAATAATACATATTTTAAGTAACTAGAGCATTTCTAAGTGGATAGCACAGTACAACAGTAAAAAAAACCCACCAAGTACAAACCCAACAGTACATTCAATACCATAAAGTACATACCAATATTATAAATGCATATACATGGTCATCATCCTGGTATGGGTGGACGCAGCCACCGGTGTAACCAGACGCCCGGACAAAGGGCTGAGGAGGAGGGCCAGCTTAAATACAGAATAGAAGGTAATTGAGTGGTATTAATTGGACACAGGATTACATCAGAACCTCATTAAGACTTAATTGGTCGTTAAGACCTAAGGGCAACTCAGAAGAAAGGGAATTTATCCAGGCACATTCTCTTCTGCGTAGTAAAAGTTTAACATCTTGGTGTGGTAAAGGGATAATGCGCTCCAGAACCACCACCTTAAAATCCTCAAAGTGGTGTGTGTTTTTGAAGTGGCTGTATAGGGCTGAAGATTCATTTCGCGTTCTAAATCTAGAGCGATGTTCTTGTACTCTCACTCTTAATTCACGTCCAGATTCACCTATATAGTATCTAGAACACGTACAGATTAGACAGTACACGACATTTTTTGAGTGACAGGAGGACCCTGACCTGAGGGTGAAAGTATGTTTGTTGCGCAAGTCAGTAATCGTGGTTTGAGTCGATATATGCTTGCATATGGAGCAGTGTGTACAAGGTACCGTGTGTTGTTTAGTGAAGGGTCCTGGGGTCTCCTGGCGAGGGCGTGTGTGAACTAGAAGTTGGCGAAAATTTGTAGTCCTTTTAAAGGCAATCATAGGAATTTTTTCAAGGCCCGGGATGGAATCAACAATGGGCCAATGTGTAGTCACTATGCGGCGAATCTGTGTGGCGTGAGAAGAGTGGGTAAGAGGCCATACTATGCGGTCGGGCGGGGGTTTGGAGCGAGAGGAAAATAACGAAGATCTGGGAGTATTATGGACTTTCCAAAACGCAGAGTCAAGAACAGACCGGGGGTAGCCCCTGGCCAACAATTGGGCGGCCAGGTCAGATGCAGAGGTTCACACACGCCCTCGCCAGGTTCACACACGCCCTCGCCCTCTTCCGCACTATGCGGCTTAAAGAGCACTTCATCAATCATCCATGCGAACGGACAAGTGACATCCCTCCCCGTTTGAAGGGTAAGAGCTCCTTTATCCCTCCTGTCATTTCTGAGAAACTACGTATTTTTGAACACACTGTTCTTAAAGAAGTTACTAAAATTAACCATACCAGGATGGGCTCATGCTAACCTTTCTGGGAGAGACATTCAACGCATTAGAGATATAGGCAATGATCCTAACACTGTTATCCGCCTAATGGATAAAGGGAGAGCTTAGTTCTCCTTAGGAAAAATGATTATCTAGCTGAAGCACGCAATCAACTATCTAACACTCTTTTTTACCAACCCATCCCCTCTGACCCCACTGTCAAGTTTCTTAGTACTATCACCCACACGGTCCAGGCCAGTGTAGCCCAAGGATTCATCTCGCCTGAGTTAGGCAGTTCACTCATTAATCGTCACCCATCCATTGCTAATTTTTACCTACTCCCCAAAATTCATAAAAACCTCACGAAGCCCCCAGGACGCCCCATCATAGGAGCTACCAACACCTTACTCCAACCCCTGGCTGTGTACCTAGACACATTCCTTCAACCTTTTGTCATACAATCCCCAGCATTTATACAAGACACACGTGATTTTATTTCTAAGATTGAGGGCCTTCCCGCTCATGCTGATGATGTCCTTGTCACTGCGGACATTACTTCATTATATACCAATGTTGACTTACCCACGGCCAGGGCCATCATTTTCAAATTATTAGACTTGAGGCCCCCTCCCCAACATCCCCCCACATCATTTCTTATTGAACTCCTTGACATAGTCTTTGATTACAATTATTTTTGTTTTGAAAAAGAATTCTTCATTCAGAAGGGCGGTGTTAGCATGGGCCTTAGTCTAGCGCCATCTGTGGCCAACCTGTATGTTAATGACCTAGAACAACAATTTTTATTTCCCGATTTTGAAATTACCCTACCCATTAGGCATTACTACAGGTACATTGATGATATTTTTTTTCCTTTTGGGCAGACCAGGTGACCTTGATTGCATCAGTGATTATTTTAATACATGGGCAGAACGAATTAAATTTACTTTCACTGCTGATGCCCACAGTGTCACCTTCTTAGATCTCACGGTCTATAAAAACGATGGCATTTTGAATGTAAAGAATCATGTTAAACCTACCCACAAAAACTCTTACCTTCATTACCACTCTTATCATACTCCCTCCCTTAAAAACAGCCTCCCATTTTCCCAATTTACCAGACTTAAACGAAACTCTTCCACTGACCAGGATTTTGAATCCTCTGCATCTGACCTGGCCGCCCAATTGTTGAATTATCCCTTTACCACACCAAGATGTTAAACTTTTACTACGCAGAAGAGAATGTGGCTGGATAAATTCCCTTTCTTCTGAGTTGCCCTTAGGTCTTAACGACCAATTAAGTCTTAATGAGGTTCTGATGTAATCCTTTGTCCAATTAATACCACTCAATTACCTTCTATTCTGTATTTAAGCTGGCCCTCCTCCTCAGCCCTTTGTCCAGGCGTCTGGTTACACCGGTGGCTGCGTCCACCCATACCAAGATGATGACCATGTATATGCATTTATAATATTGGTATGTACTTTATGGTATTGAATGTACTGTTGGGTTTGTACTTGGCGGGTTTTTTTACTGTTGTACTGTGCTATCCACTTAGAAATGCTCTAGTGACTTAAAATATGTATTATTATATATCCTAGGATACCCGGATCAGTGGAATGGTCACATTATTTGTTTTCACACACCTGGGTTCTGAAGAAGCCTAATTATAGGCAAAACGGCGAGGCCTTTCTCAGACCGTTGACCCATTTCCCTCTCTGACCGTCCCATGAAGAATGTATTATTGATGTGACATTTATCTATGATTTCCTTTGGGACTTTTCATGGCCAGAGAGTGCACACATAGTGACCAACAACTATTTGCATTCCATTCTCAGTTGACTTTTGGATGAACATTTACTTTATCATATGAAGACTATTTGAAGAATAAACCATTGAAATATACCTTATATACCCGTCTCTTTTGACTCCTTGACGTCTTCCAAGTACACCCAGTCTCTTTTCCCGTATAAAATGACACACCAGGAGGCAGGGGCCCCAGGAGCGATTTGGCCCCCCACCTCCTGGCATGTCATTTCTATGTGCCAGGAGGTCTGCCAGAGAGGCCTTATGGCACATATTAACTTTCATTTTTTTTCTTTTAAGGCTTTTTGAGGGTGTTTGCTGAGGCAGTGGGTGCCCTCCTTGCTTCTCTGGGCTTTTGGAAGCTGAAGAAGTGAGATATGTGTGGGGACTGACTCCTGAAACTGCAGAAGCAGTCCCAGGAGTCAGTCCACAGGATCCATACACCATTTGACCCGGATCTAATGGGGTATCAAATTAATTTGGGATTAAGCAGGGTTTCCCTGCTTTGTCCTGAATCTATCCTCTTTTACCTGAGACATTGTTTGGATACCTCACGTAAAAGTCTAACAGTGCCCGCATTTTGGGCCCTGTCTGGAAGAGCCTTAAGATAGAATATCCTACAGTTGTCACAATATGATCTGTACTACTACTTGTCAGATAAATGTAAGGAGTTTATTTTAACTAGTTGCCCTACCAATGTTCCCTGATAGAATTTCATCTTGTATCCCAAAAGTATTCTCCATTGATTAAGGTAGGGTCTCTAGACTTCATATGGGTCAATTAGAAGCCTATTGTACAGCATTAAGTGCACATTAGTCTTTTTTACTATGGAAATGGACTCGAGAGTGGAAGGGAAACTGACAAGATCTAACTCAATATACTGAACCTAATTCGGAATCAAGGCCAGTTGGTTGCTCATTACAACGCAGATGGTGTTGTCAATAGCACCATATGTATGGTTTTGCAGCCATTCCCGATTGCCCACCAAATATCCTTGTTGTTGATTGACATTAGGCTTTTCCCCTATTCTCCCCCCCCCCCCTGTTCTTATTTGCTGTCTCTTTCAAATGAATAAATGTGCCTCCTTTATCAATGCAGTAATTTTCAGGAACACTGCACATTAAAACACTGTGAAGATGCTAGAATGCAGTATGGTAAATCTAGTTTTTGATGAATAAGCTTTAGGGGAATCAGGCTGTTCCTTATGAAACTCTTTCCAAACCACTATCTATAGCCAACATGCTTGTCTCCCCTTGTCTGAAGTGAAAGAGATGGATATAGGGAAAGTATTCACTAAAACATTTTCGTTTCCAGCTTGACACGTTCAGCCAATTTTTGTATGTTTAATGATAACGTTCATTAAATGAAATAGCACTTTTTGTTAATCTGTCTTTTATGATTGGATTAATAATAGGAGATTCTCTGAGAATTAAAAATGTATGTCACTATAAGCAGCAGATATTTAAAACCTTCAGCTCACATCGCTAAAACAGTACCTTTGCATAAGCATGATATGCCAGAACAGGAATAATATGGATAATAATAATAATAATAATAAAGGATGTAGATTAATGACAAGAAAGACTCAGTAATGGCAGCTTTTTATAAAGCTGAATTACTTACTGAACCAGAATACAGGTATATAATGTTAGACCAGTGGTCATCTGGCACAGTGTTAAGTTTATACTGTGGTGGGTGGGCTTGGAGAATGTGTGATCAGTGGGCTCTAACATGTGGTTACTCTGGCAAAAAATAGATACTCCTGGCAAAGGGGAATGCCCGATTCCCATGGATCCCAATAATGCTGGTCATTACTGATCATTAGCCATGCTGTCTGGAGGGGAAGAGAGCTGTAGACCAATAATCCAACGGATCTCATAAATGTTCAACCCTCCCTTTTCCTTAACCCTTCATCTAATGGGAATTGAAAACCTGGCAGGTAGTCTTTCATTGACAACAACTGCAAAAGTACACCACAGTATGCTAAGTACTAGAAACACACAAGGTAGCTGGGCTGAGTAAGGTAGCTCAGTCCCAAGGAATAGTATCACTCTATCTAATATCACTTCAAATAGTAATTTACCAACATCTGTCAAATAATACAATACAATATTACATAATCACATAATCACAATTAACAAACAGTGTTGAGGTGTGGACAACTAGGAATCAGTCTTTATATTTGATCAAAAAATATTTGAGGTTGCTATTTTGTTTCCTACTTCTGGTGACTCTAAGGTAAAAGTATCATAGATTTTTAAAATATGATTTTTATTAGGTTTTTCCACAAATAAAACAAAACAAAAACATGAGCGTTAAAACCACAAGATAGAAAAAGGAAAAAAGAAAAAAGAGGGGAGGCAGGGGAGAGGTAAAGGGCACAGGGACGGGGGAAAGGGGGGGAAGAGAGGGGAAAGGGATAGAAAATAGAAAAGAACAGAAAGAGTCTTAGCATGGAATCCAGTAGTTTTGCAGTACATCAAGGTAGCTTTTTCCCAACCAAATATCTTGGAAATTCAGTCTTTCTCTTACAAAAAGTATCTGACGTTCGGGTAGTAGTATAAAAGAACAATGATTAACATATCTAAACTATGTCACTTGTCTTCATAATTTAATTATCCAGTCAATCTCATTCTTCTTCAGATAGTCTATAACCGGTGTCCAGTCCGTTTTTTCCAAATTCACATTGTTTCTTAGCGATGTTGTTAGGCAATCCATTTTTATAATTTCCATAATTTTCATCCTCCAATCGTCCAGGGTGGGTATTTCCTTCTCCCTCCAGCTTCTTGCCAAGATTAATCTAGGAGCTGCGATAAGATATATAAACAGTTTTTCTAGGTTCCTTTCCAGTTTAAAATCTAACAATCCCAGCAATAGGTACTCTGGCCTCATTTCAAACTTTATACCCAGACTTATCTGGATTTCTCTATATATTTTCATCCAGAATTTCTTTACTCTCCGACATCCCCACCACATATGGTATAAACTCCCTTCTTCTTTTCTACATTTCCAACACCTTGAGTCTTGTCTCTGACTGAATTTCACTAGTGTTGTTGGGGTAATATACCACCTATGTAATATCTTCATATGGTTCTCTTTCAAATCATAGGAATACGTGCACGTACACGTATCATAGATTTTTCTTGTCAAGATTTGTTCTTACAGGGCAGTGATTCCCAACCTTTTTTTGGCCAGAGATCACTTGACTAGGGACCACTTTGACCAGGGACCACTTGACCAGGAACTACTTAGACCAGAGGCCACTGTCCAACATTAGTACCAAAAGGGTTACAAATCAGTTTTTGATCAACTTTAGATTCGATGTATTGTTGAAGGCTTCCATGGCTAGAATCACTGGGTTGTTGTAAGTTTTTTGGACTATATGGCCGTGTTCTAGAAGCATTCTCTCCCAACGTTTCACCTACATCTATGGCAGGCATCCTCAGAGGATTTTCATGTGTCTTGGAACTGTTTCTCCCCATAGAGATGTTCAATATATTGTTGAGGTTTTCCATAGCTGGAATCACTGGGTTGTTGTAGGTTTTTCAAGCTATATGGCCATGTTCTAGAACCATTCTCTCCTGTAGATGAAACGTCAGGAGAGAATGCTTCTAGAACATGGACACCTAGCCCAAAAAACCTACAACTTTGGATTCAGTTTGGTTATTTAGAGTGCTGATTCAGAAAAATGCATTGGATAGACCAAATCAGCTCTAGATTCTGACACAGAACATATGCCATCCAGTAGTCACCTTCTGCTCACCCTGAGGAAACAATATTTAATAATTTAAAGCTGATGTTGTCTGTGTGGAATGCCTTCACTCAGAGGGAGGGAGGGAGGAGAAACAGCAGCCAGGAGGCTTATTATCACACCTTTCATGGGTTGTCAGCCTCTCCTCTCTCAACATCCCTGTTGCTTCAGCACTATAAAAGGGTTTTGTGAGACCAGTCACTTTTGTTGCAACGGTGTAGTAACAGTGAGGGTGTGGACCACATTTCAGTTCTTGTGGACCACTGGTGGTCCACAGACCACAGGTTGGAAACTAATGTTACAGGTTTTTCATTTGCTACCTCCTGAGATCGAGGCCATGGATTTCATTGGCTGGGCAAGGATGGAGTCTTGCTATAACACTCAAACCACTACACCATGCAGTATTTTTTTTAGCATTTTAAGGCATATTGTATGTAACAGTGTTCTTTGCAAGCCTGGTGAGAGATTATTTGGACTGCTGTGGAAAACCTTTCTTGTTGGCCACTCCCAGCCTCTGAACCCCCATACCAAGAGAGGTAAGGGTGGTGACTCATTTACTTTAATATTTACCTCTTTTTCTAGATACAAGGATCTTAGGGTGGAGTGCAAAATATCAGTGTGAATTGTTAAAAAAACAATTTATGTGAACAGTAAGAATAATTTATGAGTAAATGAGCAAAACCTTCATAAAAATAGCATAGCATAAATTGAGAATCTTGATCAATTCAGTATGATCCCAGTATCCACAAAACTGGTATCCATAATTCCTTTTATTCAAAAAATACATCATCTCTAGGCATTTCTAATTCCCTAGCACAACTATGGCATTCTTGGGCCAGAGGTCCTTCATTTCAATAGAATTCGCTATTATCTCTGGTTTTTTGTGTCCACACAAAATAAGAGAATGTATTCTCAGTAAATACAAGGTCATATTGCTGTATCGTGCATTTTGAATGTCTTTGTTTTACTGTTAAAGGAACCCCTCCAAAAATAAAATTGTAAAAGAAACTAATTTCATCCTCTTTCTCTTCCTTCCTCTTCTTTGTCTATGCATTTCTCAAAAGAATTAACTATATTATAATCTATTTTAACAATGACATGATAGACTTACATTTTAACTGGATTTTTTAAATGGAGTTGGAATGATTTAAATAAGGAAGTGCAAGAGAGATTGCTAAATCTTTATTGAAAGTATAGAACTTCTACTGTGTCAGATTCCCATTTTATAATTCACTATTTTGCTCATCAATAAGAGTCTGAATACCAAATAATAGTAAAAAATATTATTAACAACACTCTTCAATCTCATCTTTGGTTCAATTTCTAAGGAAGTTGGTCTTCCCTCCTTTAATATATATTTCAATCTGAGAAAATGACATCTCGGCAGAATGAAAACAAATGGAAGTGCTATCTCCAATGAGACATTGTATTATTTTAAAATGTATCAAATGGCCCATGCTTTGCCCTATGACAGTATAGTGTTCAAAACGAGACAGCAAAAAAAATTATTAACTCTTTCAAGGAGACATGAAAGTGAAGGTTCTTTGTTATTTTTGCTCTCCTATATTGAAACAAAGAAGGAAAATGAAGAGAAAACTCTGAATTAAAATTAATGTTCTCAGTGCAGAAAATGAAATGAAGACAGCAAGGTTTATGTCAGAAAAGACAAATACTGTGTGTGTGTTTTGGTTTTCCCCCAATTTGCAATGGGGGGGGGGGCATTGGATAAGATGTAATCAATTAAAGGTGCTAATAGATGGAAGAACAGTTGGAAGTGATCTGCGAAATATAACTTTTGAGAACGTTTGTGTTAGACAATATTTATTCAAGTTTTGTTAATATTTATAATTATTCAGGAGATATTTATAGAACTATGTTACTGTTCCAAAATATTTTTAAAATCTCCTTAGCCCTACAATAGAAAATTGCCAATTTATTATAAATCTTCAGTCTTCATCCATTGGAAAGAAATGTTTGTGATTGACCTTTAGATCCTTAAAGGGTTGTAGTTTTTACCCTTAAATCGTAAAATGTTTTGGCACTTAAATAATGATGCTTTAGATCACAGCATCTTAAAATATGAGTTGCAATCCTAAATGAGGTCACAGTAACTGTATGTTGGGGTTGCAGCAAATTTGCAAGAGTAGAATTCTGTTGGGGTCAGACCATCAGAAAGCAGGAGAGGGAAGGAGGGCAAAAAGAGATTACCTCTTCTGAATTGGACCATTTCTTCCAGGAACCTTGTTGCCTCTCCTTACATTACTGAGCAGGAATAGTAATGGCATAACATGAATGGCAGGGAGGGGTGCTATTGGGTTGGGGGCGGTGATGACAAAGACCATTGTAAGTGGACCCAGAGAGAAACAGAGAGAGAGAGAGAGAGAGAGAGAGAGAGAGAGAGAGAGAGAAGAAGAAGAAGAAGAAGAAGAAGAGGGGGCAAGGAGGGAGGGAGGACTTTGTTGGGGACTCCAGTTTTGAGGTCTGGGGGCAGGAGGAGGGGTCGGAAGCATTTCCCCTTCCATTGTCTCCTACACACATGCATTTGTTTTTCTCCCCTTACTCCTCCCTCCATCCTTGGGTCTTTGTAAACCTATTCCCAGGTCAAAAAAGTATAAGAAATTATATTTTTCATTATATAGATGGTGTTTTCTTTGATGAACTAACATGCACTAGCCGTCACTAAAGGAACTGTGTGGCATTTCATTTTAAAAGAGCAGGGAAAAATAGGTGGGAATAAGTAAATGGGATTTTTTACTGGTGGCATATATTCCTCATCAGTAAGACTTGGCTAACATGTATAAAGCTAAAACAATAATACTTATATGTGTGCTCTGATGAAGTGTATCCTATTCAATTTAAGTTTGGCTTCAGATGATTATATCAAGTATTTTACTATGCACTTCAGATTGCTGTTTTCAGCATCCTATCTGGAATGGAACCTTGAGGTATAAATGTTTTCACTAATATATATAATCAACCTCAGCCTATAGGTGGGAAACTGATTTGGATATTAGGGTCTGAATCCTATTACTAGTTGCAACTTGAGTAGAACCATTGACTCCATGGAATACAATAGGTCCAATTAGGTGACACTTAGTTAGGCTCCCATAGATTGTATCTTGATTTAGGTTGCACTGTCTTGCCTAAAACCATATAGTAAAAGGACGGAGGTAAGATTTTAACTGTGTTTCATAGCCTTCATGGTATTTGTATGGCATCACATTTGTATTCTTTTGTCACAAACTGTCAGAACTTTGCTAATATTACCAACATAATGTGTCATATGTTGTGTGGATAATTTCCCCATTTGTTCAAAAAAACATTTCACTAACAAGATGTAAAATTGATAGCCTGCCTTTGGCCCCATCATCCCTGCCATATAATGGAGGTTCATAATGCAGTTTAATTGCATCAAACTTATTATCAGGGGTGTACAGTTAGGTTAAACCCTTTTCTGTTTTCAGTGTCCGAATTTTGGTAGATCCCCAGATCCATTTTTAGGAGCCTTTCGAATGTGCTCAGGGAAAAAAATCAATCTGGCACTCAAAAGATCCAGGAAGATCTGACCCATTGTGGCAGTGGGGAAGTTACAAGTCTCCCCTTTATCCTTGGACCTCTTTGCACGCACCACCAAGGTGCCCCCCCCCCCTGCACCCCGCATGATCCAGGCTTGCCCTTCATCAAACTGAGGGAAACCTAAGCCTCAGTAAACTGGCTGGTTCAGGATTTAAAAAGGGAGACCTGGCCATTTTCCCTTCAGTCACTCTTCTTTCCTCAGCTGCTTCAAGCCTCAAGTTTATTGGGTTCAGGTTTTAAGGTCGAACTGGCTAGTTCCCCCTTCAAATCTCAAGCCAGCTGGGTTCAGATTTTAAGGGAGACCTGGCTAATATTTCTCTCTTCTTTCTTCAGCCTGAGTTTCACATTACCAGAGGCGGCCTGCACCGTCTAGGTTTCCCCATTAGCCATTCTTTAGAACAGTGTTTCCCAATCAGTGTGCCGTGGCACACTAGTGTGCCGTGCACAATCATCAGGTGTGCCGTGGGAAATTGGAACCTCCAATACCCTTTCTTCCCCCTCCTGCCAAACACTTTTTTCTTCTCCATTTGGGCTCCCTTCTTTCCAGCCTCGCTCTGCTTGCTTTGCCTTGCTTTGCTCACGCTGCCGCTTCTGCGGGAGGGGGGAAGGAGGAAGACTTGCCCCACATCTTCCTCCCTCCCCTCCACAGTGCTCTCTGGATATAGGTGAACTACAACTCCAAAACTCAAGATCAATGCCCACCAAACTCTTATAGTATTTTCTCTTGGTTATGGTAGTTCTGTGTGGGAAGTTTGATTCCATTCCATCATTGGTGGAGATCAGAGTGCTCTTTGATTGCGGGTGAACTATAACTCCCAGCTATTGAGCAAGACCTTTGTGTGTGTCTCTCTGCCATTCCTGCCAGGATATCTATGTTGTGTTCATCGAAAGAGGCCTAGGTTTCACACTGAGTGTATAAATACATTAAAAACATATTAACTAGATATATTACTGTGTTAGACTGTCATTTTGTGTCATTTTGGTTGGTGTTGTGCTCCAGGATTTTGTAAATGTAAAAAATGTGCCACGGCTCAAAAAAGTTTGAAAAACACTGCTTTAGAAAACATATAAATCATTTCCTTATTTTATGGCTGCTTTAGAAATGGTAAGGTATGTCCTCTACCCCACATTTGAAGCTTGCCTCATGTGAAGGCCACCATCAGTGGGAGTTTCTTATATATGTAGAAAGTAAACTGTGTATTTATTGCTATTGGAGTCAAAATGCAAGCCCAGCCAAACAGAGCAGCGAGCAGCACAAAGAATTTAGATCTCCTATCTGTCCCTCTCAGAAGCCTGCTCACAACAGAAAAACAGAAGCCCATCTTGGTTAAAAGGCTTGTCATGATATTCTTCTGTTCTGATTGGTCAACAGACAGGGCTTACAGGAAAACCCTGTGCAGGTGTGCGGCTGCCTATCCGCACCCCACATATAGCTGCGACCAGAAAAAAAGTCGATGGAGCCTGTACCATTATGGTTGGTTGAAACAGCCAGAGTCCATTTTGAAAAACAGATCCATGCACAACTTTACTTATTATATGGCAATGCAGACTCATATAATGCAGTTCAATGCTATTAAACCACTTTATGAAACTCATTATATTGCAGTGTAGATGGACTCCTTGTTTGAAGGTGGTAATGTGCTAGCTTTTATCTTCCTGAATTCAGTGATGGAGCTCCACATAAAATCTGAAGAACTGTGTCTTATCAAAATATCTACATTATATATGGACAGAAAAACTGAGTGATAGTAGAAGCACAATTCTCCTACATTTGAAGAAGAAAACAAATCTTCAAAAGCTTCATAGTTGCTCTCTATTAGCAATGACAGTAGTGCAACTTCTTCCTTTTTGCCACATTTTTGCCTTTATTCCCCTTTCCTATCTTCATTTTTTACAACTGCAGTTTTGTGGAACTCAAAACAATCTGCATAAACATACCCACTCCAAGGATAAGGAAGGGAGATGTGCGGATTCATAACAAACCAGTTTTAAGAACTGGTTTGCCAGTAGAAGTAGGACTTCTGCAAATTTAGTAGTCCTTCATTGTTCATTCTAGATCAGACCATTCCAAAACATATTTCTCAGAGTGGGCATACAATAGGAAAAATTCACCCTATCTCGTCAGGCCCCATCTGCCCTGCCATAAAATGCAATTTGTCACTATATTATATCGTCAATGCAGATTCATATAATACAGTTTCAAACTACTTTATATGGCAGAAAATGTGAAGTAATCTCTAGGCTAAGCTGGCCCAGTGTAGATGGGGCCACAGTTTCTATGTCAATAGCAGCGAAACCCACAAGTGCCAAATAAAGGTTATGGATGATGTCATCATTCCTGCAAATAATATATATTTAAAAACCTTGGTTCTGACTGTGATTTCTTGTTCCAAACAACCACAGGTTTTCATAAGATATGCCTTTGGGAACTTAAAATCAAGTAACACTGCAGTGTCAATCTGCTTTCTGTTCACGCCCATATTAACAGTATTAAGACCTACAGGTGCATCCTTTAATATGGTTCAGCATTGTTTTTTACCATTATAAGGATATTGCCACCAAGAGCAATGCTATGTAATATAATGAAAATGAAATGTGTCCATTAAAATTAGCAACGACTGTGCTCTGGGCAAAAAATGTAGGCAGTTTCAGACCTTGATGGCAAGTGAAGTATGAATAAATCCTTTCTGTATCCTAAGTTTTTGTCAGCCATATAATAGCAGTGGAGCATAGTAATAAAAGAGTTGGAGGTAATGGGTAATTTCCCTTTAAGTAATTTCCTGCTTACATCTATATGAATCCTGCAGAAATGGACTGCGACAGCAATCAAGCATTATGTTACATCAGCTGCTGCAGAGAATAATGATAAGCTTCCTTACAACTTAATCGGGATTCCATTAGTTCTTCAGCACTCTCCAAAATACAAGCAATGTTTCTATTAGCTATGCATGAATTAATGGCATAGAATTATGAGGCATCAGACATGTTGCTAATGTGCTAAGGATTTCACTGTGGATCATAAGATCATAAATAAGTATTCATGCTGAACATGAAACAAATACTTAAGGCAACACTAAATTAAAAATAATACAGGCTAAATAGTTGAGGTCCACTTTAAATGAACCTTAGCTTAACTATCTTTTTAAAGATCTCTTGGCATATATTCTACTCCATAATATCTTATATCCCACTCAGAAAACTGTTACTGAGAAATTCAAATATCCTTGATTCCAGTAGAACTTTCTTCAAAATCATTGTGCTGGTAACTGCAGTATTTAGTATAATAACTGTTATTTACTAAAGGTTTTAAACAGAGACTTGGTAGCTGCTTAGTAAGGATGGAGAAACCTTTCAAAAATGTTTGGAAAATGATAACAATTGTGGTTTTTAAAAAAATATTGAGAAACTCTGGTGAGAAGAGCCTCTGGCTGACACATACTTTCACAGTTTAGGACCTATTCTGCAGAAAATTCACATGTGGTTGCTTTTTGCATGTACGTTTTCTGAACAGGAAACAGCATTTTCTGCCAGGAAAATAATATTTGACAACAGCAATATTAATTCCTGTGCAGAAAATCTTGTAATTGAGCATTTATTCTTCTAAAAAAATGTTTTTAGCAGTTTGTGGAAAGAAGCGTTTTCTGCACATAAAACAGGATTTTAGGCACAGGAGTGATTTTTTTCATTGTAATGTTATTTTCACATACAAATACTGTTTCCTATGTAGAAAATCCTTCCAAGAAAACACACACACACACACACACATTTTTGTCCAGAATAAGTCCTGAATTGTAAAAACTAGATGGATTTTGAAGCCTTGCTTGCAGCAGAAAGAAAACTACTAAAATTATTCATGAAGGCATTTAATGAAGAACTATGTCCCTAATTTAGAGTGTTGTAATAATAGATTTTCTCCATCTGCAAGGACTATATGACTTCAAGGTACATCACAAGTGTATGATTCTACACATGCAGGACACCACATTTAAAGAAGGATAGAGACAACTTGGAGTGGATTCAGAAAAGGGCAACAAGGAAGAAGTATAGAAAGAAAAATGTAAGGAAAGATTAAGGGAGTTAAGCATGTTTATTTTGTTGAAGAGCAGATGGAGGGCCCATCCAGACAGTCCCAAATCACGGGAACTGTCTCATTTTTTTTTACCACAGGCACCCAAATGATGTCTCCAGTAAAAATGAATTCAAGGGAAAGTAGGACAGTTCATGAGGGTTGGGTAAATGTAAGGCATAAAGGGTCACCCTGCTTCTCCAAGTGGGGTTATGACCGGTCGCATTGTGCTATTGTAAATATGGGACGCTGATTACTCTATGCCACGCCTTGACAAAGCCAATTGGCGAAATGGTTTTCTGTGGCCAAAAAGCAGGCATCTGCTCTCCGTTGGCGTACTCTTTCAACCCGATCACATTTGGAGGAGGCTCTGAATGTATGCCTCCTGCGTCCTGGAATTTTTCCCTTTATGCCTTACATTTACCCGACCCTCATGAACTGTCCTACTTTCCCTTGAACTTTCGATTGCCTGACCTATTGGAGTGACTACCATAACTACGCAGGATCTACTAACTCCATTGGTTTCTATCGTGGACTACTCCTTGCTCCGCATCGGAACTTGCTACTTGAACCAGACTATTCTTCACTCGAATTACTTCCCTGCCATTTGGCAGTTGCCGTGAGTTCCCTTGCATCCTGGCGTTTTGGTGTTATTATATTGTATGATCACTAATATATTGTATGTTCACAAATATTTTGCTCACTTCCTTTAGAGGCATTGATGTATGTTCGATATATTTACATTTGTACTAATTTTCGATATATTTACATTTGTACTAATTTTCGATATATTTACATTTGTACTAATTTCGATATATTTACATTTGTACTGTATGAATTTTTGATACAGTTCTGTATGCTTATTTGTCAGCCCTTTCATGACTTACTTATAGCTCTGCTCTATTATATACCACTCACCCACTCCCCCAGCCCCTGATTTCTCCCTAACACTTATTTTAAAAGGTCCCTTGCCACCATAAAGCCTCTTCTTGCATCATCCTGGCATGTGAAAATGAAGGTGTGAGGAGATGGTGGGGGCTAGGAGGGATTTTCCTCCTAACACTTCCCATCTCCAAAGTGAAAATGGGGAGGTTTCACGGTGACTTCATGCCATCCTTATTTCATTCAGGATGGCATATATCCACCCTCCTTCCCCCCAGAAATCCTGGGGTTTGGGTGGGTGAGTGAAGACTAGAGCCCACACTGAAGTGGGTTGTTTTAACCTGCGTCAACACAGGTTTTAGGGCTGTGTAGAAGAGCCCTTAGAGTGAAACATCTGCACTTTATATTTTAAAGGCTCTCACAGAGAAGTGGGTACAGTTTTGATCTCTGCTGCCCTTGAGGGTATGGCCATGTCTAATGTGTTTAAGTCAAAGGACATAGATTTTGATTGAGAATTAAAGACAACTTCATGCTGAAAAGACCAGTTCAATGTTGGCCTCTGTTTCTCAAGCAACTGGAGGCTAGACAGTAGGGTTGGGTTTTCGGATGAAGAAATTAAAATAATTTGTATTAGATCCATTCAAAATGCTAATTTTAAGCTTTATCACACTTTTCCTGCCAAACCGGAAGTGAACTTTGATTTCCACACTTTGTGGGCCCAAAAGTTCTTTATTATTGTAATTATTTCGGATGCCCCTCTAACAGGAAAATTATCCCCTCCAAAATAGCTTTCCAGACATACTCACAGTCAGATCAGGGCCTTTGCATGGTCAGAGCCTAATTTAACTGAAAGGCCTTCCTCTAGGAAGTGAAAAACCAACCGGAACCATAGAGAACCAGAGCACGACTCCTAGAGTGGTTTGGAAGACTGAGAGGAAAAAAGCCTTTTAAACCCCCAGGAAATTAGGCTAGATAGAAGGACAGAGGAGAAGGACATAAGAAAGGCTGAGAGAAGGGGAGCAGGGAGTGAAAAGAGCATGGAGAGGAGAAGGAAATGTTCAGAATCAAGAAAAATCATACAGGACAAACGGAAATCCTAGAGAGGTTTGAAAAACTGAAGGGGGAAAAGCTGGAATGAGAAGAGCACTAGAGAAGCAGGCCTTGACCAGAGGTGGACAACTATTTTATAATAATATTAATAATATATTAATAATTATATTTCCCTGCAAGGACACCCAGGCCTTTTATGATAATAATAATATTAATAATAATATATTAATTAATTATTTTTCCCTGCAAGGACACCCAGGCCTTTTATAATAATAATAATAATAATAATAATAATATATTAATTAATTATATTTGCCTGCAAGGACACCCAGGCCTTTTATAATAATAAAAATATTATTAATAATATATTAATTAATTATATTTGCCTGCAAGGACACCCAGGCCTTTTATAATAATAATATTAATATTAAAAATAATATATTAATTAATTATATTTCCCTGCAAGGACACCCAGGCCTTTTATAATAATAATAATAATATTAATAATATATTAATTCATTATATTTCCCTGCAAGGAAACCCAGGCATTTTATTATTATTATTATATTAATAATATTAATTCATTGTATTTCCTTCCAAGAAAACCCAGGCATTTTATAATAATAATAATATTAATAATATTAATTCATTATATTTCCCTCCAAGCAGGCCCAGGCATTTTATAATAATAATAATAATAATAATTCATTATATTTCCCTCCAAGCAGGCCCAGGCATTTTATAATAATAATAATAGTAGGTCCCAGTGAATTGAACTCCAGAGAAGAAGGGAAATGTTGCCCCTTGATTTGCCTGTGCTTAAAACAGTCTCAGTCCTGTTTCCCTGCTTTGGACAATTTAGAACTAAATACAAAATTTTGTAAGTAATAACATATCAAATAAGAATTTTTTTGAATTTTTTTTGTAAGTCATTACGTTAAGCATAAAAAAATCCCCCCCCCATTGGTTTTTAGAACCGCGATTTTTGGGTTCTAAACCAACCCTTCTAGACAGCTACTTGCTGGGAATGCTGCAGCTGCCAAAGAAGGGGTTTTGGACTCAATGATTTATGGAATTAATCCATGTTCTATGATTCCTTGAGTTTCTTCCTGTCAATATATGGTTAGAATTTGTACAGGTTTTGTCATGGAAATACATGTGTTATGGGTATTTATTTTCCTCTTGTCTATACTTCGCAAATGTATTTTTGTTTGTTTCTCTATAAAAGTATAGAGAAACTATTATGTTTGGGTCTGGAGTTTCAGCTACTACTGGTAGTAGGGAACAAGGTAGGGCTGTTTCTCCAGCATCTAACTCTGGCTTGGAAGTGGCTGGTTCAGCTGATGCTGATTCTGTAGCTCAAAGAAGGGGGGGACAGGCTTCCTCACGAGTGCAGTGAGGAAGATTTTTTACAATGCAAACGAATCAGGCAAATACTGTACTTATGGAGCCCACAGAGGATGAGTCCTTTGAAGGCTTCCCTGGGGAAGAGGGAAACCAAGATATGGGAAGCACGTCAGAGGAAAGTGATACTGACATGGATTGGACTCAAGTGCGGGAAATTCAGGATATCTGTAATGAGCCTACAAGCAGTGACACTTTCATGGGGTTTTCAGATGACAGCAACTAGCCTTGAGGGTATCTAGAGGATTGGGGTGATCTAAGTCTTGATAGAAGGTGGAAAAGTTGGAGGGCTGGGCACGAGGCTGCAGGTAGGTCTAGGGCTGCAGCTGATGTAAGTGGGGAGTCATTTGATTCAGGTGGAGCTGAGGACTAATATAATGTGGGCTTTTGGGGGCTTTTCCTTGTGGCTAGCAAGGTGTTGCCTTGAGATTTTGGAACTTATTGACTTTGTATCCTGTATTCTGATATATGTGAGTTATGGGCTTTGCTGTTTTCTGCAACTGGCACTACAGTTGGGGATCAATGGGATCCTCAATGTTATGCTTTTTGTGTTTAGTTGCATCTGTCTGACTTTTCCTTGTGGCGTGGTTCAAAATTCTATAAGCTCCTGTGAGTGAGAGATGCAGCCTGCCTTTGAAGATGGGGTATTGTATAAGAATGGGGGCTGGAAGGTGGGGACATTGCAGGGTCTACGTTATGTGCTATCTCCATGCATTAGCTCTGGTTTTGGGACCCTTGGACTGTCTTCACGCTTCTCCGCCTGCCTTCTCCCTCTTAGATGTGTTGCTGTATTCAGCTGTTTGTGCAGCGTTTTGGGATTGCCTCTTTGTGTCAACCTTCGGAACCGCCTCCTGACTTTGCCTGTGTCTTCAGCTCTCGTGGATGACTTCTGGACTGGCCCACAACGATGTCTTTGGATTCCTGCTTCTTCTGTGCACTACTCAACATCTATTGAGGCGTTTGGAGTGCTAACGCGCTTCAAACGCTAGGAAGATCTGCTTTTGGTGGATGTTGTTTTGGGGTTTTTTGCTGACTTAAGCACCTTTTTTGTTATAGTTGTGCTGAATTTAAGCCTTTTGAGTTTTAGTTTACTGTGGATAATAAATTCTTTGTTTGATTTTTCTCCTGGCTTGGCATTTACTGGGCTTCTGTCGTAACAGAAACAGTCTTTGTCTGTATTTTGAGTTGTGAAAGTATGTGCATAATCTGAAAAATAAGGTTAAAAAGTAATATGCTTTAATAATTTTTCCCCATTCTGGGAAACTAAAAACATGCACACCCCCTTTGCTAATAGTGTCATAGACAATGAAAGAGGCACATTCATTAAAATTAGTTAATAAAAATATTTCTCATTGCTAAAGGAAATCTCATGAGTACAATTCCTTTTGCCCTAGAAAAATTAATGGTTCTCTATTTTATCTATATAGAACAAATCCAACACCATAATTTTGCACTACTGCAGACATCTCTTCACTTTGTAAACTGTCTTATTCAATGGGAGAGCTTGTTAAAAGATGGAAAACTTTTTTGAGATTCCTTCTTCTATTATTTGTCTTGCATTGTGTTGATAACTAGAGCTCCATAGGAATAATGTCTCCATCACTGCTTCTGTGGTGTCCAAGAAGACCCTCGAAGTATTTTCATGCTGCACAATTATAGTGCTAAAACTTAATACTTACCTGGTATGAAAACATCTTATGGAATCCTGTGATTTGCAGTTTAGGAGAGTATTTAGAATTTTAAACTAGAGTGCTGTTCTGCTGCCTCTGACCAAAAATGTGTCTGAATTTGCTTACATATTTCTGATTGCAAAGAAGCTTCAAAGACTGTTGAGTTGAGTTGAGTAGTTGGTTTGGATGAAGGCTTAGAGGGCATGCTTATCAAGTTTGGAAATGATGCCAAATTAGGAGGAATATTTAATACTCCATAGAACAGGATCAGAATACAAAATGACTTTAACATATTCCATAGTTTGGACAAAACAAACAAAATTAATTTCAACAAGGAGAAATATAAGATGCAAAGATACAGGATGAATAACACCTATCTCAACAACAGCACATGTGAAAAAGATCTTAGAGTCTTAGTGGACAACAAGTTAAACATGAGCCAACAATGTGATGCAGCAGCTAAAAAGGAAATGGGATTTGGTGCTGCATCAAGAGGAGTGTAGTGTCTAGATCAAAGGAAGTCATGGTGACTCTCTATTCCGTTTTAGTCAGACCTCACCTGCAATACTGCATACAGTTCTGGGCACCACAGTTCAAAAGATATATTGACAAGTGAAACATGTCTAGAGGAAGGCAACTAAAATGATCAAAAGTGTGGAGAATAGGCCCTATGAGGAGTGGCTTAAAAATCTGTGGATGCTTAGCCTGCAGAAGAGAAGACTGAGAGAAGACATGATAGCCAGATATAAAACTATAAATATGTGAAAAGATATCATAAGGAACAGGGAGCAGACTTGTTTTCTGCTACCCTGAAAACTAGGACTTGGAGCAATGGGTTCAAATTACAGGAAAGGAGATTCCCTCTGAACGTTAGGAAAAACTTCTTGATTGTGAGAGCTGTTGAACAGTGGATCTCTCTGCCTCAGAGTCTGGTGGAAGCTCCATCCTTGAAGGGTTTTAAACAGAGGCTGGATGGCCATTTGCCAGGAGTGCTTTTCCTACATGGCTGGGGGTTGGACTAGATGATTCTATGATTGCATTGAAAGCCTCTCTGTAGGTCTTCGTCCTAATGGTATGAAGATCTTTATAGGCTGCTGCACATCTGTGAACCTGAGTAGCACACTTCTATTTGTATTGTCACTCTCACCAATTACAGGTCTCACAGTCATACTGAACATTGGCAGATTACTTGTATTTGATACAACAGGCCACTTTTCCATCTTTGTGGCATGCAAAGCATATTCTAATTTAACCACACTTTGAATTTATTGTTTAACATGGGCTAACTGTTTTGCATAATCACCACGATCAAGATGCTACATCATTGACCTAGTTGTGAATGTTTGACTAAGGGTCTCTACTGGCCACTGTGATGAGGTGGTTATTTATATGTTAATCACATGTTTGTTTATGTATTTAGAAGGAACATTCTTTAAAAGCTGCAGAGAGTGAGCAGTAGAATGTTCACAGCAGCAAGCTGTAAGCAGAGGCTGTTGCCATGACTACAGAGGCCACTCTGGCTTTAGAATGTTCAGTTTGAATTTGACAGTTGGAGAATGTCAGTTGGCCAGCAGCTGTGAGCAGAGTTAGTGGAGATTTAGCTGTTGCTGAAGCTGCAAGCTGTCTGTAGGAGCTGCAGTGTGCAGTTCAGTTCTGTGTGTGGGTTGAGGGAAACCCAAGAGTGTGGGACAGAATTTAGTCCCAGGGTTGAGAGTAACCCAGTATTAAGTAGTTACTTGTGATAGTAACTGTGTAAGGGGAAGTTAAAACCCCAGTGTTACATTGTTTAAAATTGCAAATCTGTACCTCTTTGGAGTTTTGAAACCACCTAAGCTTTGAGCCCATTTGTGTAAAATAAACCGTTAAACACTTTCAACAAAAACATCTGTGGAAGTCGTTTATTCACCAGGACCCTCACATCTAGTGGTCAAGCATTGACAAATGGTGGCAGCAAGTTAATAATAAATAAAGAGAAAGCAAAACATTGAGTATTGGTGGCAGTGGTCAGTCGTCCACTGTGAATCCAGTACTAGGTTTGGAACTTGTTCACAGCCACAAACCCTGAATTGACATAGGAGCTGCTTTTTGGCATCCAGACAATATCCAGAGATTTATGGACCCTAATGTTAGATAAAACTGGTTAACCCAGTTTTAGCCCATGTTAACAGACATGGTGGAATGCCTAGAAGCTCCAGAACAGCACCACACTTCATTGTTGGTGTGAACAGCTGATTTTGTTTGAATTCAGAAGTAGTCTCTCTTTATATGAGTCAGTGCTGTCATCCTGTTTTACCTCTGTCATAATTTGTTGCCACTGTGGTTGCTAAAGAGTTCTAGAGAGCTCCTAACAGTTGCTGGGTGCAAGTATCCGTAAATGCACCCAAATGATTTGAAGAGAGAAGCCGGATTATAGGGTGTGCAAAATTCCAGAGACTGATGCAGAATTTGGATAATTTTGGTGATTTGGCAGCTAAACCGCCGAATACAAATCATGAAGGACCCCTTCTGAAACCTCACCAGAACTGAACACGAGCCACCAAATCTTTTCAGCTAAATTCAGTAAATATTCATTGATTCTGGTTTCTTTTTCACAATTAGTATTCTGACTGTTTGTTTTGCAAGCACAAGCAGCAATCTCTCCGTGGTGGTGGCAGTAGAGCTGAGCAGCAACCACAGCCACACATGCTGCATCATGTTTCTCAGACAATCACTGGCCTGGTTCTGACCATTATCATCCCCTCTTGTGATATACATTAGTTTGGACTTCAAATCCCAGAAACCCCTCTTGTGGTTTTCTTTTTTAAAATGTTATCGTTAAAAACTTTAAAATTTCTCCAAAAACTAGTGGATTCGCGAAATTATTTGAATGTTCACAGGTTTGCAGTCTTAAATGGGTATTACAAGTGTGGCATGTTTCATCCTGATAGCCATAAAAATGATGGAAATACAAGCCTCACAAGTTCCCCCAGTACCAATGGACCAAATCCTACAAAAGTGAAAACGGAACACAATGTTCCGAATTACAAATCCAAATGGCCCTCCTCCTAATCTCCCAGAATCTTCCCAAAAGCAGAATGTGTGTGTGGGGGGGCACCCAAAATTCAAAATTAAAACAGAACAGATGTCTGTCATTTTGCACCCCCTAGTGGATTGCTCTCCAAGTTGTGTATGGACATCAGCAGAGGTGATGACCAGGATATCTCCAGAGCACTATGACCATTTCTACAACAAACAAACAATGACCAAATTAAGGGTGACCAACTAATGGGGCTGTACTAGTTCTACCTGATTGGACAGTTGTGACTCTGCTCCTGTTGATACCACAGTTTGGGAGCAGAGAGGTGGAAATGTCTTTGCAGAATCTGGGGTTAGTCTGAAGTAGCAGTGCTTTAGATAGCCCTAGATTGAAGTACTCCTGTAGATGGGTCCTAAGTATAATATCCTGGCCTTAAACCCTCAGTCTACCTTAACAAGCAGTGGCCTCACCAAGCAATGGAAATGTGTTCTCCTGGTGATTGGGACTTATCAAGATGTTGGGCCTGTGGCTTCAGCAGGGATTGTGGGATTTACAGTGCAAGGGGTTGTGTTATTCATAGTGCATGATGGAAATGGGCAAGATGAAAATTTGCAAAGACAGTGTTTGGGAAAAGCAGTTAGGGAGTGCAGTTCTCCTGAGAATCAACAGGGTAGAGATAAAGCACCTGGCCTGAGTGGCCTGGGATGGAAAGAAAGAATGTGTTAATTGAAAATCAGATCTTGGATAACTCTGCAATCAAGCCTCATGTTTCTGGTCTCCTGTATTCTGGTTTCAAGATTCAAGAATGAACTTTGATTTTGCTTCCTTTGGATTATTCTAGCTATTGGACCCTATCTCTTTGGATTTATTTAGTGACTTTGCAGCATCTATTTTGCGTTTGGTCTCCTGGAACATTACCCTTGGATTATTAATTGTTTTTATACCTTTTTTCTTCACACATTTCACTGCTCATATTCAATTAACTGTTTGCTGCAATAAAAAGTCTGTCTATTCCAGCTGGTATTGTGTGAGTGCATGTAAAGGGCCCTAGTTTCTTCTGGAGTGCGACACAAGATGACATTTCCAGCTTCCTCCTGTCAGAGATCTGCAGTGTGATGAGCAATTGTAACATCTTCTGATTTTCACAATTCCGCGTATTGGTGGGGGAAAGCTGGAAAAATCAATATGTTGTGCCCAGGTTAATAGTAGAATAGACTTCCGTCAACCGAAGCAACTCCCTTGAGTTTAAAGTGGGATTTGCAGGCATTTTGACAATAATGCCCTGTTTGTAAATACAGTACTCAGTATTTACACCTTAGTATTTAGAGTCACCTATCGCCAACACCTACGACTCCTCGAACGCTTTTATCAGCGCTGTCTTCGCACAATCCTAAATATACATTGAACCGACTATGTGACTAATGTTGCGGTCCTTGAGCAAGCAGGGATCACCAGCATAGAGGCCATGCTATTGAGAACACAGCTGCGCTGGGCAGGGCACATCTCCAGGATGGAGGACCACCGCCTCCCAAAGATACTACTCTATGGTGAACTCGCCACGGGTCAGCACAAGAGAGGCGTCCCCAAAAAGAGACTCCCTGAAACAAGATCTCAGGCTTGGCCAGATTGATCACCAACAATGGTCCACCCTGGCGTCACATCGGGAGGCATGGAGATGCACTATCCACAATGCTGCGACCACTTTTGAGACGACACGCCAAATAGGTCTCAAAGAGAAACGACAACAAAGAAAGAACCGCAACTTGGAAACACCATCACCCAAGGAGACTTTCTGCTGTGCTTTCTGCAACCAAACTTGCCTATCTCAGATTGGCCTTTTTAGTCATCAACATGCTTGTAAAAAGCGTGGGATGGGTCCTTCATAAGAACCTTCGTTCGCCAAGTAATGCTGAGAGAGAGACTTAGTACAACTGAAAACAGAACAGTTAATGGCTTCATAACTCTGTGTTATAAATGTATAGCTATCATACAGGATGTCAGACTATGTCTTTTGTTGGTATGTACTATCTGTATAATTATTTTGCTTCTTTGATTTTATGTTATAATGCATATTTATTTTTCTCATTGCCAGCGGCCCTTACTATTTCCTTTTTGTGGAAACATTGGGTATTAATAAACAAACAAAGAAAGGTAAATTAGCAGAACTACATGCATGCTACTCCAAGCCTCTTAGAGGAGAGGCAGAATACAGAGGTAGTAATGTTTGTGAAATGTGGTAGCTTTTAAAAACTTTATATATCACACAATCCTTTCTCTGCTAAATAATATCTCAGTCTGAGTAGGAACTAATTTTTATAAGCCACTTTGAGGGACTATTTTTGCTGAAGGATATATAGAAATGTTACAAATAAACAATGCATGCCTTTTATAGAACTGCAATGTATCACAGAACACTATCAGGCCCACCCTGGGGCCCTTCAGTGTTTTGTACACACCACTACAGAAGCCTTTGGTGTTACATTTACATTCACTAATATTGACTCTGCCATAAAGTGAGTGATGTGGCATTAGTGGTTTGAGCATTGGGCCATCACTTTGGAAACCAAGGCTTGAATTCCCATTCTGGGTAACCTTGGCAAGTCATATTTTGTCAGCCTCAGAGCAAGTTAAAGGCAACCCCTCTCTGAACAAATCTTGCCAACAAAACCCGTTGATAGTTTTGCCCTAGGCCCCTTGTACACTGCCATTTAAACCAGATTATCAGATCTGATACTCCACATTATCTGCTTTGAACTGGCTTATATGAGTCTACACTGCCATATAATCCAGTTCAAAGCAGATAATCTGGATTTTATATGGCAGTGTAGAAGGGGGCCTTAGTGTCACCATAAGTTGAAAATGATGTGAAGGCACACAGCAACAACTACGTGAGGCTTAAAACAGATCCCTGCTGAATTAGATCAAAGGTCTATACGTTCAAACATTCTTTTCCCAAAGCAACCAATCAGAAATTCAGAGAAAGGACATGGTGATAACACTTATCCATTGTTGTTCCTTGGTAACTTGATTCGAGAAGTATTGTCGCTGACCTTGATGTTAATATATAGCTAACATGATTTTTCACTTTTCCCTTCATGAAATCTCACTCTCTTTGAAAGGCATCTAAAGTCTGTTGCCATCACAACATTCTTTCTTTCCAGTGAATTTTTAGCATTTTCTGCTCTTTGCCTGTGAATAGTATTAGACTAGTTGTCTTTCAGGATAATGTGTTTGACATTAACTGATCTTCTCATTGAGAAATCTCTAACTAACATCCAAAGTTTGGATTTTTTCAAATACAGTTTGAAATCATTTGGCACAATATCCTTGCAACAAGGGTACAGCACCATAGTTTGTCATACTGTCATAGTTTGCCAGAATGGTTGCTAAGTTTCTCTCTTAAATAATGCTTAGCTATTTGGAAACAGTTCTCAGAGAAACTAGACCCACAGAATCCTAGAAGCATTTATTTTCTTCTTGTAGAAATATGATGCAGTTCTTTACAGCACAAAAAGAGTATCTGGGACATCTAATACGAGAATGTGATGTCTTCAAGAGCCGGCTGTGAAAAATGGTTCTCAACACTGTTGATGACTTTTCTCATGCAATCCCACTCGGAGGGTATTTCCCTTGAGTACAGTTCGAAAATCAAGAAGTCAGTTAAAGTTTAAGTCAACTGAGGGAGGTGAAAGGAATAGTGATATTCTATAAGGATAACTTTTTAGAATGTTTGAAAAATATCAGTGATAAAAACTAAAATGTTTACACTAATGAAATTTTACTTTCTGGGCTGTAATTATGTTAGGACATTATCCCAAGCACCCCCCCCCCCCGGGTTACTAAACACTTGTAATACAGAAAGAAAAAGATGTATAACAGAGCCCATCAGATGATGCAAAAAGTCTTCTTCCCTGTGTCTGTCATGTCTCCAGGGAAATGTTTCTGTACTGTCTGGAAAGTGTGTGTGTGTGTGGGGGGGGGGGGGTCATGAGATCATCTTCTGGGCTCAGGAATCACTACACAATTGGAGAAAATGAGGGGAAACACATAAGATGAGATCTGTTAAATTTGCTTGTTTTGAATCGCTTCATTGACATGGAGTAAGGAATGTTCCTATGGGTCATCTCCTACCAAGCATTGACATTTCTTTCCCAAAATCCTGTTTTGGGAGTGTGGCATGGTAATTAAAAAAAATAATTCAATCACTAAAAATACTGAATTTTCAAAATATCACAACTTTGTTTTTCCTGTCATTTCTCCATAATAATCTCAGCTTTTGAAACTGCACTACAGGTAGCAAGTGAGATTGGGAGAAAGAAGATGGGGGGGGGGGGGGGGTGCAGATCAATGTCTCCTGTCTACTTGGGAACTGCAGGATTGGAAGGGAAAATGTAAATCCCCAAAGTGGTGTCTCTCTCTTTCCAGATCAATGCCTCTTCTCACCTCAGGAATCGCAGGATTGGAAGGGAAAGTCTAATGTCTCCCAAAAAAATTTTCCCCAAGGGCAGGAACTGCACTTGCTCATATGATAAATCTTAAAATGGAAAATTTCAAGAGAAAAGGCAAAGAAAGTATATCATGTGATAGGATTTGAGAAATGATATGATTTGCTTTCTAATGCACAGGACATAAAACCATAGATATAAGATCCCCCTCCCCATGGTATAATGTTCTTAATTTTATATTATAAGATGATGGCACCCGCCTGGGCCTCCAGTATAGAACATCATATTATAACAGAGGTTGGATTCATTGTGAGATAAAATGCACTTTTCAGTCCTGGCATATGTCTCCCAAAATGGGAATTGCAAAGTCTATGGGCAGAGCGAGAGGAGCATGGTATTAAAGGAAAGAACAAGAGGCAGAAAGAGCAAAGAAAGGTATGTCACAGAAAGAGAATAGAAAGGACAGTGGTTTTCAAGTTGCCAGCAAGATCATCCCCTGATGCAGTAGCTCTCATGTGAAGAAGAAATGACCTACATCTATAAATATTATTAGCAATATGAATGCTATCTGTCAGATCCCACCAACTCCTCAGGTCTCCTACAGCATGAACACAAACTTCAGACATATTGCCTTCAATGACAAGGCCATCTCCACAGGGATATTTTCACTGAGAGTAAAGATTACTGAGAGAAGCTACTACACAGGGGTCCCATATGTGCATAGAAATATATGTAGAGCTTTGGTGAAGGAGATTTGCCTAATTAATTGGAGTCCAATTAATCTTAGCACTAATCAAATATCCATTGGGGAAAGTGATTCTTTTTTGAAATAAAAATTCTTGGAGCTCTCTTCATAATCTAATATTTTATATTATTATGAGCGCCACATTTCCCAAATAGCCTTAATGAATTATCCTGCCCATAGGCTGGGCAATGTTGCATCAGAAGGCTGAAGCCCAGTGGATTATGTTTCTCCCTCTTTTACAAAAATCTGGTGTCCTTTTTTTGAACTATTAATATGTCAAATTCTTTAGCACATTATAAGGAGCTTTGCACAAAATATCAAAAATATCAAAGTTGCATACAGTTAAATATAGATTCATTCTCATTTTTCATTACATTCATTGTCAATTTCCATATCAAATAATATTGACTGAAAAGTGGGAGGGAGGGAAAGAGGGAGGGAGAGAGGGTCACAGTCTGATTCAAGTAAGATGCATCATTTAGATTTAAGATAGTCTTGTTCTCTGGAAAGGATAACATGGTATTGGCAGGAATTGTCCAATTTATTTGATCACTGTGATAGAATATTACCTTGGGATGAAATTGTCTGTGTCTATATCTATATTTATCCAGATCCAGTTTCAGAGAACTGGAGATTGTATGGATTGGAAACCATAAGAATGGGATGGCTTGGAGTAATGGATTTTGAAACTGTGTTTGTAAGCAACTCTGGGACTCTCTGGAGCTTCTTATGTGTTGTTCAAAAAGAGTAATAATGACAGATGGGCTTCTGTGAAGGACACACATTTGCATGGAAACATTTAGAAATAGAAATGCAATTTGGCTAAAAATGTGCCTTGAAATGATTTGGAACCCGAAATATGTTTTAGAAATATTATTGTTTAGTATCGGTAGTAAGTTTTTTTTAGTATTTGTCTAGTAGTATTTGTTATAACTGAAAAGACCACTGAATTAATGTAAATAACATTTGATAAAGTGATTAAAAAACAATTTTGTTTTGCACTAACTTTTCTTATTTGGTTTTAGGTCAATTTGGAGCATTTCAGGTATGTTCTAGTAATGGGGGGCATAGTTCAATGCACAATGCATTGAAATCATGGAGTTGTAGCTTTTCATGATCTTTCTCCTCTTCTGCAAAATAGCTTTTTGCTGGAAAGTTTAGAAGAGATGCATGATGCTCTACATGCTGTAGAAAAACATATTAGACTGAAAATGAAAATGGGAATGAAAGGAAAGCAAAAGGAGAAGGGACTTTCCCACTCCTGCACAGCTCTTCTCCCCCGAAGAAGAGATTAGATGGTTCCATTGGAACCATCCAGAAGAAAAGGGGCGAGGCTGGCTAATTGCTGCAGCCAGACTCCTACCTCATTCTGCCAGGAGATGTCAACCCACCATGCCCGCCCACTAACAGTATAATTATTAGTTGCCTTTTGGGACCGGGTAGGAATTTTTTGCCTACCCCATACTGTTATTAGGGGCTAGCTGTGATGGTCCACTTTATAAATAGGCCTAGCATAAATAGTATAGAAAAATACAAAGATTGGTGTACACACAAGGCACCCCTTAAAGGGTGTGTGCCATTACACAAAATACTCACCAAGATGTCATTTAAAGGGTGAGGGGATATCATATGGCTCAGAAACTGGAGAGTCTGGTCTCAATAATTTGAGAGAGGCTTCTTGCAGCATTTCCCTTAGAGGTTGCCTGGGCTTTGTCACCAGAGGACCCAGGTGTTTTGTCCTGAATAGCCAAGGGGTAGGCCGCCTAAGGACGGTACCTTGGCTTTGCCACACCAAGTTCGATTGACACCTAAGTTTAGTTCAGATGAAAAGTTAAATAGCTAACCTTTAATAAAAGTTGCTCAAAATTTGAACGCAAAGCTACTGTTGTCTGGTCTCGTCATTTTGGGGGTTGGGAGGCAAATATATTGAAAGATTGCCCAAAATCCTTACAATGAAGAGTTGTTTGACAGTGAAATAGATAGCATTGAAGTGTTTTGGAGTCTCCCTTTATTGTGGTCTGGATGACCATCTGCAGGAAGTGATTTCCATGATTCAAGAGGTTAGATAAATAGAATAGAAGAGGAGATGAGAAGATGTGATTAAGTAAATAAAGAAAAGCCAGTTTTAAAAACATGGGTGAACAGAAGCTATGCTTGTAGAATTGCACATGGTGGGGAAAAGATCTGATAAGATTAAAGGTCACAAAATTGAAAAAATGCTTTCTTCCTTTGATTAATTCAGAGTGTAAAGGTAAAAAAAGTTGCTTTTAACATGCAATGTCATCTTTTCAAAGTGGAATGACTAATGCCTACTATTGTTCACATGGAGAAATGATCAGGTCCAAGAAATATAACCATGTGGTTTGAATTAGGTACATCAGTAGAGCTTTCTTAATAAAAGAAAAAAAAGGGTGGGGTGGGGAATTGAGAATCTAATTATTCATCTTACAGTAAAGATGCTCCCTTGGGCTATATGCACATAGACTGAATGAGGTGGAGCAAAGTGAATGGACTTGGCATCCACATGACACACTGGCCTCATTTACTTTAACACCCATCGAGTCCTACATTTTAAAAGTCATGGAGTGTCCGTGAAGCTCTGGAGCTTCTCTGCATTTTGAGACAGTGTGTGCAGTTGGAATGTTTCATATTCAAAACCAGACATGGCTGGTCTCATAACCACCCCATATTCCCTGGACTCAGTTGGCCCGGGGACAATGGATGGTAGTAACTCTTCTCATCCTTTGCTTAGTGGTGACCAGTGCCACTGGGCAGAAAATTGCTAGCCAGTGGTTGTTTTTTTAAATTTATTTGTCATGTCAGAAGCGAATTGAGGCCACAGTTATAATGTATTTAAAAACATAAAGTTAAAAATGTGGCATTATACTAGATGGAGTGCCTCTGGTGTCGATGTGAGAAGGTCCTCCATTGTGCATGTGGCAGGGCTCAGGTTGCATTGTAGTAAGTGGTCTGTGGTTTACTCTTCTCCACATTCACATGCCGTGGACTCCACTTTGCAGCCTCATTTCCCAAGATTGGTTCTGTATCTTGTCGTGCCAGATCACAGTCTGTTCAGCACTTTCCAAGTCACCCAGTCTTCTGTGTGTGCAGGGGGGAATTTCTCATCTGGTATCTGCAATAGATTGAGGTTCTGGGCTTTAGCCTGCCACTTTTGGACTCTCGCTTGCTGAGGTGTTGCTGTGAGTATCTCGGTGGATCTTAGAAAGTTGTTTCTTGATTTAAAGCATTGGCTTGTTGGCTGATATCCGAACACAGATGGGTGGAGAATGTCTCAATCCTTTCAGTATAGGCTGCTACTTCCCAATGGATGTCAGGTGGTGGAATACTGGCTAAACAGTATAATTTCTCCAGTAGTGTAGGGCATAGATAACCTGTGATAATGCGGCATGTCTCTTTAAGAGGCACATCCACTGTTTTAATGTGGTGAGATGTATTCCACACAGCAGCAGAGTAGCAAAGTGCATGAGCAGATGTCATCACTGTATCTGGTTGTTATCTCCAGGTTGTGCCAGTCAGCTTTTGTATGATGTTATTTCTAGCACCCACTTTTTGCTTGATATTCAAGTAGTGCTTATTATAAGTCAGAGCACAGTTCAGTATAACTCCTAGGTATTTTGGTGTCCTGCAATGCTCCAGTGGAATTCCTTCCCAGGTAATTCTCAGAGCTCAAGATGCTGGTCAAGAACAAAGATGAAAAGCACACATCTGCATTTTAGATAGATTAGGAATCTGTTGGTTTTTCCTGTAACAGGCAATAAAGAGCACCTAAAACTTCAGAGAGCTTCTGTTCAACTATTTCAAAGCTCCCTACTTGAGCAGTGATGTCACGATCATCAGCATAGATAAAACTCCCTGTCCCTTCTGGAAGTGGCTGGTCATTTGTGTAAATGTTGAACATTGATGGAGCAAGCATGTTCCCTTGAGGCAGGCCATCTGCTTTTCACCATTTGTTTCACTGTTCCTGTTTTGTAGCAGATTTCCTATGAAGCAGGTGAGGCGGTAGTCCTTTGTGATATTATGATTTTTTCTCAAGAGTAGGCGGTGATTTACAGTATCATATGCTGATGACAAGTCTATGAAGACAGCTCCTGTAATCTGCTATCTTTTGAAACCATCTTCTCTGTGCTGAGTCAGGTTCAACACTTGTGATGTGCAAGTTTTCCCTTTCCTGAAACCGGCTTGCTGTGGGATCAGGCATGGATCAATTTTCCCCCATAATTCTGTGCAGGATAAGTCCCTCCAGAACTTTATAAAGATGGCACAATAAAGAGATTGCTCTATAGCTTTTTGGATCATTATAGTCTTTGCCTGGTTTCAAGATAGCTATGACTCTTGCCTTCCTCTAGATTTTAGAGTTTACAATGCAGTTGTTCATCAGCTTCAGCAGCCAGTACCTTGCTTTTGGGCCAAAGTTCTTAATTTGTTCCTTCTGTAGATCATCGAGGCCATCTGCTTTGTCATTTTTACATTTATTGAGAGCTATTTCCAATTCAGTAGATGTAAAATGTTCATAAAGTTTGTTGTTCTCATTATCTGGTTGTCTGACTATTGGTTTCCTTCATAGTTTGATGGCATGGTCAGGTTTCCCATTCTTCAGAAGCTGATGCACTTTCTGATCTACCTTTATGTTGGCATGGGTATTAGTTTGTGAGGGATCATTGCTCAATCGTCTTAGCAGACTGCATGCCTTCTGACTACTCCTGCTCATATATACTTCTGTTATCAGCTGTATCTACTGTTCTTTCTTGGCTACTGAGATGGAGAACAGTATGTTCTGTGCTGCCTAAGAAGTTTGCTCATTAAATGGGTCTACATTGTGGAGCCTGTAATAGCCTTCCAACAAGGCAGCTGTATCAAGAATAATGCCCTGAATGTAGTGTGTCCTGCAGCCTCTCGGCATAGCAGCCCGTGAGCAAGTTTTTACTATTTCGATAAAGCGCTCATATTCCTAAGGGACTGGAGTGACCGATATAATCTTGTCATCTAACATATCTGAGAAATCTGCCTTTCTGAAGTTGAATCTTCATTTAAATCGAACTTTAAATGCATGAGGGGGCATGAGAGAAGCTTCCCCACAGTATAGTAACACATCTGGGAGTCCCCTGGGCAACATCTTTGTGGACAGCTGATTTTCACACACCAAAAGTGGCTTGCTAGACAGAGTGACTAGAAAAGGGGAAAAAAGGGAGTGATCCCCTCTCCCATGTTGTTCTGGCCAGAATTGGAGGTTGTGACAAGTGACAAACAACATGGATTTCACACTTGGTGGTCTCTGCCAATCCAAGGACAAGAAGGGAATGATAAAGGTGATGGTCCAGTGGCACCAAACTGAGTTCAGCATAGTTGGATTGTGTGGACTGCATCCAGCCACTGGGCTCAGGTCTTTTGAGCTTGGCAGCTGACTTTGCAAATTTCCGCAGCACCAATCCAGAGCAACCCACTCAGCATCAACTCTGAAGTACGTGGCCCATGTAAATGGACCCTTGAAGGAGTGCAATGCCAGAATACATGGAGTCCTCAAGTGCAAAGTTATATCACTGAATACCAAACTCAACAAATCCATGTCATAGTAATCCTGTTTTCTAAGAGGAAGAAGTAGAGGAAGTGATGATGACAATAAAGAAAGCTGATGGGACAAAATGAACTCATTTGAAAGATGGTGTGAGATGAGAGGTTTATAGATATCACACATTATACATTTTATTCTAGGGATAACTGCAAAAAGTTCAGTTCTATAAGCAAAATAGTTCTTTGGGAAAATGCATGGGCTAAAATTCAAATCCAGTGTCTTAGAGATGAAAGAGTTACTTTTTAAAGATATGCTGATTTTACCTTTGACTTTTGAATTCTGGTCCAGTCTTTCACAAACCCTCTTTGAAGACTTGGTCTCTTGGGGAAATAGTATGTTAGATGAAGCTATTAAGAAGCGGATGCCTCAGCAAAATAGAATAAGAAGAAGTAGAGGAGTTTTAAAGTAAAAAAATACTCTCTGATTTTATGTGATATTTCAATATATCAGTCAAGCTGTAAAGTGTTACATAATGGTTCTTTCCTTGAAAAAAATAAGAGATACACTTGTTACTACACTCACAAATTATTTTTTCCCATTAGGGTGAATTTTCATAATCTAGGAGTGGAAAAGGCTGCCACCTATGTCCACACCACACGAGCCTACGAGAATGATGGGGCAGAGAGAACTACTATTAGTGGTCTTCAGTGAAAACAGATTTATCAAAATCTCCTGGAACACCAAGCAATTGATCATTTCGAAGAAAACATAGCTCAACTAAGTATCTCTTGCTCGCTAGCACAACTATTACATCCAAGGTTGTCATGGGCTTTGGGGTGGTAAAACAAGCCACAACTGCCCATACTAACTTTGATTTTCAAATTAAAAACTACTTCCTTCAAATTTAAAGGTAGCTCACTGCAAAATAAAATGTAAGAACTAATTATAGCTGGTTTGACCTGCTAGACAGCACTTTTTTGTCCTGCTAAGGCAGTTCAAAACAATTTTTTGAAGTGTAAAACTCCTTTCTGCTCAGCAATATGCATTCTATTCCAAATTCCAAACAGGAGAAAACACACCAAACCAATAAATAATGATTATTTGATTTAAAGGCACTTCTGTTTAAGTAAACTTTAATCAGATCCTAATAAAAAACAAGATACCTGATTTGCAAAGCCAAAAGCAAATACTTATTGGACAGATGATGTTGTGAGTAGAATATATAAAGAAAAGAACTAGAGTACTTTATACAGATTAGGGAATGTAAATATAAATAATATTTATTTTTTCAACATTTTCAATTAAAATGGTGTCTTAACAGATTGATAGCACCCAATAAAACTGTTTGCATCATCATTGTTGTTGTAATCGTCGTCGTCATCACATAATTTGAATTTGTTCTGTTTTCATTCAAGCTCATTCTTCTTTAACTTTGCCCTTCTGCTAACAATATAATGTTGTTTGAGCTCTATTATAAATAGAATATGTGTGAGGGTATCATGTTTTCGCATTAACACAGAAGATGCATTCCATGCACCACTTGCCATATAATACTGGATTTCTAAGGTAATGACTTCTGCAGCCTTTGTGCATCATCCCACAATGGCAAGAAGGAAGAAGCATTGTTTTTTATGATCAAGAATGTAGAGTGGCATTCTTAAGATGCAACATCCTGGTGGTGCATGATAATTATTTATTTATTCCGCTCTTCTCACCCCGAAGGGCATCATTGCAAGAAGAGCTATCAGAGTTCTGATGGCATGCATGAGGTGACCCGAGTTATCCATTTTCAATAGGAGTGTGAACGTCACTATTTTAGAATAAGTCCACTTTTCAATAGACATTTATTTACCAAACCAGATATTCTTACTCTTAGAATTTGGAGCACTCCTACATCTTAGTTCCCAGTAATCTTATAATTATACATTGAATCCCTCTTATCCAGAATATAGATTTTAGAGATGGATCCCATATACAACACTACAGTTGAGAGCAAATTAGCTTGTTGAAAATCCAGGCTGCAGAATTACAGTGAAATGTTACATCTCTAAATTGCGGTTACTTGATGGCTTGTTAACATCTTAAAATAATGAAGGTTTCCTTTCTGAACTGTTTGCATTTTTAGACAATTAATTCATTGAATCTCACATGCAATTCAGCTAAGTTTTCCATAATCAAGTGGTTGTTCTAAATTCAAGGGAC
The DNA here is from genome assembly GCA_030556195.1 of Anolis apletophallus. Classification (NCBI taxonomy): domain Eukaryota; kingdom Metazoa; phylum Chordata; class Lepidosauria; order Squamata; family Anolidae; genus Anolis; species Anolis apletophallus. The sequence goes on from JARBWK010000004.1 coordinate 114,849,109, forward strand.
ACAGACACTTAGTTTCAGAGTAGAATGGCAAAAAAGCAATTCCATCGAAGTCTTGGGTAGCACATATTTTAAAATTAATATGCCCATTGCATCTTTGCTTTCACAAATTGTACTTCTTTGATCAGACAGCTCTTTCTAGTTATGTTTCTACAAGCCCATTATTGATGTCAAAGCTAACAATGAATGCTAATGTTTTAGCCTTTGATCTGAGGATAGAATCAGTTTTGGACAGTGAATTTGTGAGCTAATTTATAAATCTTTCTGACTTGTTCTTTAATAGAGTGTTATAGACTATGTAATAAGTGTTGTCCAGTGTTCTACCTATTTATGTCCCAGAGTATCTCTCTATAGTGCTCAAGGATTACAGCAGAGTCTTCTTCACAAATATTTTAATGTCTTTTGTATTAGGAAACCTTTGTAAAGCTAAAGTGAAACTGGTTACTAGTTAGGCTAATGAATGTAGTTACCATGGCAAGGAATGTCCACTGTTCCGTAGTATTGTGTGAATCGGTTTTATCATAATTCCAGCAGCTGGAAGACTAGATTTGTACAATATATCTTTAAAAGGCTATCATTCATGGCTGGTGGCTTATTCAGTTTATTAAATCATAAGCTGTGTGTGGTTGTGTAAAATGTAGGAAAACAATATCAAGAACCTTGGAGAACATGGCCTTTATGTCTCTATGGAGCAGATCAGAAAGACCAGTTTTTCTTCTGTTTCTTTGAACAACTTCAGCTCATTTTCCATATACCTCCGTATCAGTAAGAAAAGGGGAAAGTGTATCTGGTCCCAAATCTGTCAGATGCCTCATTATTTTAACCTGGTTTATACTTGTGGCAGATTCCCTTCTTCTTGCTGGATGCACCTAAGTGGTTTTCCCATTTAACCAAGAGCCCAAATGTTTAGTCAGGATAAGGAAGGTTTTTGAGAGCATCCCTTTCGTGTGAACAATGTGTACCTTCTTTCCTGGGTGAAATATAAGGCTCTTATCCTATGGCATTTAAGTATTTGCGGGAGGATTGTGTACTCTATCTATCTATCTATCTATCTAGAGAGAGAGAGAGAGAGAGAGAGAGCATTATCTGCAATATATCTGGGGACAAGTTCATTTTTCATTCAGTGCATTATTGTTCAATGATAAAAGAAAACAATGAGAACACTCGTAAAAGATTTGTAGGAAAGCCAGTTTTTTAAAAAAGTTGTCCTTCTATTTAAAAAAGAAACACAAACCCAATTAAGATATTTTTGTACTTTTGCCAAGTAGACTCTGTGTCATAGATCTGTTATTCATCACACCTTTTTTAATCTGCAAAATTATATGGGAAAGTGCCTTCTACCATTTTCTTCCCACGAAAAGTGATTGGAGAAGGATAGATTTAACACTGGAAGAATGGGTAAGACTGCCTACTCCTGTAACCAGTGTTTTTATATTCAGTTGACTGAGGAGGAAAAGTGAAGGAAAAATCACCCATGTATTACTTTGCTATAGATGTTACTGCTTTTAACTTTTACACATTTTATATAATACGATCTGACCCGGCCATGCGTTGCTGTGGGATTTTTAAAACTTGGGGACTGTGTGTAGTTGTGTATATGTGTATGCATTTATATGTGTGTACTTATGTATATGTGTAGCAACCCAGCCTCCAGTGCAGCCGGGAGGGGGGGTCGGGGACTGCCCCGGGGGTCCCAATTGCTTTGGACCCGATTGATGGGGATACAGGTGAAGCGGATGATGGGGCCAATGGGTTTTCATCTCCTACAGACAGTTTGTAATGGGAAGATGATTGGCCTGACGCTTACGAGGACGGGGAAGGTCAGTCTGACCTTGATTCAGATAACTCGTATGAGAAACCAGGTGGACGAGGTTCCCAAGAGCGTATCTGGGAACCAGTGGGGGATGAGCTGATCGAAATTGAAAGGGAGGAGGTTTCTCAGGAAGATAGCGAGACAGCTGCGGCTAGGCCGGGAAGGAGCTTTGACCGCAGACGAAGTATTGAAGATAATAGAAAGGAATGGAGATGAAGCCTAGAGCGGAGCTGGTCTCACAAAGAAGGAAATTAAATATACGTTCTGTGGGAACGGTTCCTCAGTTGGTCGGCCACTTCTGATCTGAAGGGAGTGAAGCGACCTGGTTCCTGAAAGCCATAGACTGGCTACCTTGCCAAGAGTTACCTTGGACCTTGTATTTTCATGGACATTGCCTTGTTTTATTCCACGGATTACTTTGCCTAATTGAACCTTGCTTTGTTTTTATGGACCTTTGCATTTTGATTAATTCTTCATTTTTGACCTTTGGATTCTAATTGCTTTTCTCATTACTTTTTGGACATTACATCTTTTTCACCTGTTCTTAATTACTCAATAAATAGTTAATTGACTCTCGTCTCTGTGTGTGTAATTAAGGGGCCAGGCCTAGTCCTAGCATTGTGACAATATGTGTGTTTGTATATGTAAGTGCGTGTATATGTGTTGATGTGTGCAAGTACATGTGTGTTTATGTATGTGTGTATGTGTATATTTGTATATTTCTGTGCATGTATATATGTGTGTGTCGCCCTCCTGGCCCTTGGTCAAGACCTCCCTTGATAAACCACAGAGACCAGCTAAGGTACAACAGGTTTATTGAGAATATAGTTTATAGGAAAGAAGTTGGAAGCAATACTATAGCTTCCAATAGCAGCAAATCTCAGGAACAAAGCATTGAGTAAATAGTCCCATGGTAAACCAGGAATCAACCTGGATGCAATCAGGAACAAAGCTGGATTATAAATGCAAGGAAGTCTCTTTAGAAAGCAGCCGGTGCAAAGGCAATGAAAAACCTTTCGGGAACAAAGAGGAACTTAGCAAAGAAAGTATGCTTCACCAAAAAGGGCAGAAATCAAGGCAGCCAAAGCTGACTGGCAAGTCTTCCTGGAAGGTCCAGTGGCCTCTCTCACAGGAGCATCATCCTAAATGCGGCGTTGGCACGAGATCCTGTTTCGGGCCAACTCTACACGGTTATACTGTCTCAACCCTTTGATCTAAGCGACGTAGGTCTGCATCGGACGTCAAAGTGGCTTGATGGATGGCAGCTGTTGTTTAAGCTACCTCAGTTCCTCAAGAATGTAAACCTCGTTAGCATCTCCAGATGTAAAGGGGAGTCGAGCCTAACTCCGACTTGGGCCTCCCCGCTTATCTTCCAGGCCTGCTTTGCTAACCTTGACCAGTTCATCCCGCATTTTTGCTGCCAGGCTCTCACGAGAAAAGCAGGCAGGCAGATCTTCATGAGGGAGACAGGCTGGCCTGGAAGGGATCTTAAATCCATCATGGCTATGGTATTGTTCATGGGAAGCAAGGGCTTGTGGGGCTTGTGGCATGACAGTGTGTGTGTATGTGTTTCTGTGTTCCTTTCTTCTCCCTTCTTTCCTTCCTTTCATCACTCCTATCCTTTCCTTCCTTTCCCCTCCCCTCCTTCTTGCTATCCTTCCTTTTTCCTTCCTTTCTTCTCCCTTCTTTTCTCCCTTCCTTCACTCCATCTTTCTATCCTTTCCTTCCTGAGGGAGTATTTGCATAATGCCTCTAATTGGCCAGCACCACCAACATTCCGACACTCTAAACTGCCAGAGGGGGCTGGAGTGGAGGATCATGAGAGTTGTAGTCCATAATGTTTGTTTGGATTTGTGGCTGTTGGCTCTTTTTTGGGGTGTGTGTGTTGTTTTCTGGGTATGTGGGCTGTTTTTGTGTGTCTGCCTTGTGTGGTTTTGCTGTCTATAGGCTACTTAGGATGACAGCTCTCTTTATATATATATATATATATATATAAAAATAAATATATATATATATATAATTTCATCATTTTAATTAACTGTTTAATAAACATGACCCTATGATTTTCTTTTCACATGTGGAGAATGCTAGGTCTTCCAAACCTTTGCCATAGATACTGCACACAAAACTGTCTCAGTGAGTAGGAGCAGAAATGTTAAACCACTTGGGTTTTCTGCTCCCTTCATAAGAAAATGCTGTTGCAAGTCAGGAAGGATAGCAAAGAGATTACGTGAACATATAATCATGCCATATTTATACTGTATTGAGATGTTAAGGGAGAAATGGCTTGCAGATTGTTACACTGGGTGCTTTAGAGATTAGATTGCTCCCCGAATGGCCGGTAGCTTGCTGGGCACATGAAAAACAATAAAAAGCATTAAGTATTGATTCTCCATTTTGACACCTATCCTGCTCAGCATGAAACTGGCTTTATTTTTACTTTTATCCAGTACAATGCTCCTGGGCTCTTTTGTAGATAAAGAGTTATGAAACAACCAGATAAAATCACTTCAAAATTTTCATCTCTATCTCCCAGAGGATCCTAGTCCTGGAAATGTGACACAGTCCTGGAAATATTTTGGATACAAATTTGAATGGTATATTAGAGATAGAAGTACTGTTAAACTGGAAAATTGCTCTGCTCCTGGGTGTAGCAAATTCAAAGGCCTCAGAGAGGCCGAAAAGGAAAGTTTTCTTTCGTTATGTACTCATTTGAGAAAAACTATGTTCCACACAAATGTTATTTATGAACAGAACATGGAAGTGCCTCATGACAAATACCGTGTTTCCCCGAAAGTATGACGCCCCCGATTGTAAGACGTATCGGGGGTGTCAGGGGGGTCGGCTAATGTAAGCCGTACCCCGAATGTAAGCCATACCTCGTCGCCCTGCCCACGCCGCCGCCGCCGCCGCCGCCGCCGCACCCGGCCCATCAGCCGCGGCACACCGTGGCACACCTCCTTTCTGCCAGGCCTCCAAGGGAGGGGGAAGAGAGCCAGAAGCATGGCAAAGCGTGCGCTGCGTCAGAGTGACGCGTTGTCGCTTGCCCCGCCCTGGCTCTCTTCCCCTCCCTTCCTTTGTCCAAGAAGGGGGAGGGAGAAGAGAGCCAGGGGCGGGGCAGAGCGGCGGCGCGTCACTCTGACGCGTCGTCGCTTTGCCCCGCCCCTGCCTCTCTTCCCTCTCTTCCTTTGTCCAAGAAAGGGGGGGAGAAGAGCCAGGGGTGGGGCAGAGCGACGACGCGTCACTCTGACGCGTTGTCGCTTGCCCCTCCCCCTGGCCTCTCTCCCCCTCTCTTCCTTTGTCCAAGAGGGGAGGAGAAGAGAGCCAGGGGCGGGGCAGAGCGACGACGCGTCACCTGACGCGTCGTCGCTTGCCCCGCCCCGGCTCTCTTCCCCTCTCTTCCTTTGTCCAAGAAAGGGAGGGAGAAGAGAGCCAGGGGGGCAGAGCGACGACGCGTCACCTGACGCGTCGTCGCTTTGCCCCGCCCTGGCTCTCTTCCCCCTCCCTCCCTTTGTCCAAGAAAGGGAGGGAGAAGAGAGCCAGGGGGCGGGGCAGAGCGACGACACATCTCTCTGACGCGTCGTCGCTTTGCCCCGCCCCTGGCTCTCTTTCCCCTCTCTTCCTTTGTCCAAGAAAGGGAGGGAGAAGAGAGCCAGGGGCGGGGCAGAGCGACGACGCATCACTCTGACGCGTCGTCGCTTTGCCCCGCCCCTGGCTCTCTTCCCCCTCCCTTCCTTTGTCCAAGAAAGGGAGGGAGAAGAGAGCCAGGGGCGGGGCAAAGCAACGATGCGTCACTCTGACGCAGCGGCGCTTTGCCATGCTTCTGGCTTTCTTCCCCCTCCCTTCCTTTGTCCAGAAAGCTGCGCCGCGGAGGTGTGCCGCGGCGGCGTGATGGCGGCGGCGGCGTGGTGATGGGGTACGTCTTAGTTTGTATAAGACGTACCCCGAAAGTAAGCCGTAGGGGGACTTTTCCGGGGGAAAAGAAAGTAAGACGCTGTCTTACTTTCGGGGAAACTCGGTAGTGCCATATTTGTTACATTTGCCACCAATAACAGGGCATAACAATATTAGAGAGCAGCCATTTTGTCCATGTAACAAAATGCAAATCCATAAGACAGCAATATCTTCATTAGTCAACCAAAATGCACAAAATACATCACATAAAATTTTGGTGCTTCACTGGTTTCTCCATCAAGCCAAGATATTAAAAAGTATACAGGAGAATAAAAGTGATGATTGGTAAGGACACAACAATTACCTTTAGAAAATAATATTTTGACTAGTATGTTATTTTTCCTATGTATGTAACATGCAATATTTACTCCAATTTTTCTCAATAATTTTGGGAGAAAGGTATTTTTTTTGGGAGAAGGGTGGTATTTTCAGTAGATTCATCTCACATTTTAGGCTATTTTCTTTTTTAAATGTTTGGAATTGACAATTAATGAACAATATAACAAACTATAATAACAACAAGTAACTTATGTGGGTTTTAATACTAAGTTCAAGTCAATACAGAATTCATGGTATGGTATAGTATTAGACCTATTTTTAAAAGTATATCTCAAGCAACCAGAAACTACATTTATCTGGCACCTACCAATCCCCATAGATGCTGGCTATATGTTCTAGAAAATATCACAATTTTATCTAAGGCAACTGTGAGCAGTGCAATGTTTGAACTCCAGTCTTTGCAGATAAGTCCTACTGTATTTGCTAGGATTTATTTCTAAGTATGTGCTGAGTTTCGCAGCATGGGTGATATATCTTGAGTGGAGGGAATGGAAACTATGAAGATGCTCAGTTGTAAAGACTCAGCCTAAAATTTTCTGTCATGCTCCAAAGCCAACTGAACACCTTATATAAGCTAGACAGAACTTTAGTTTTCCATAGGCATATATAAGTTATTTTTACTACAACCATTCAATTTGTTAAACCTTGTCACTGCCCTGAAGACATTTTTTTACCATGTGTCTGTCTCTAGTATCTGGTGTATATATATGAAGGACAGTGCTGACTATAGCAGGTTAGACAGATGACCTCTGAATGACTTCCAGATAGACAATTCTGTGATTAATTGCTGATAGTGTCTTTGTATTAAGGGTGGTGTGATTCCTTTTGCAACCAATGAAAGTATTGATTTATAAAGAGCTGACCTATTGATTTAGAGCTGGGTCTTGACATATTTACTGAGGAAAAATTCTTTGATGTGAGTGTAGGAATGAATGGGGATGGCACAATCATTGACTGAAAATGCATTAGAGCCAGTTGGAAGATGTCACTTGTATTTGATTATTCAGACTGATATTCTTTACCTGTAATGGGCTAAAAGGACCAAAAGACTTTTGATGACATAAGTAACATGCCAGGTGAAAAGAAATACAGAGGTCAGGGTATTTTTTAGGGATTATTTGTTCTTAAAAATACTTCAACATATTGGAATTGACGTATAGGTGCAATATGTGAAAGTCAGTCTGTGTGAAAAGTGTTCCAGATTGGCACCGGAAGTGGCCACACACATCATAGCAAACCTACTATTGATCTAGGTTGGCATCCACACAGTCCAGTCAAACTGAGATCACATCAACCTCACTGGCCCTTCACCTCACTTTCCATATCAACATTGCCACTACCAATCTTTGCAAGTGCCTGGCCATTGACCCATTCTGATATCAGCAGAGGTGCCCAAAATCCCCTCCTCCTTCCTGCTCACACTATAGATGTCTGAACAGGCACTCATGACAGACATGAACTTACATGAAGCTCTGTGGCTGGCTGAAAGCAACAATGATAACACATGAAAGGTGGAGAGAGTGGTGTCCTATTTGACCAAGTCAGACTGCTCTGAAGCTGTGGCTACCCCGGTTTCATGCAAACTCAGGAGCATCCCACAACTTTGCCTGAAGTGAAGCAAAACTGATTTAACTCAGGATAACATGTGATGCTTCCTGAAAGTACAGGAATGTCATTGAGATGTCCATTCAGTATAAGTCCAGGTTTTTATGGCAGTGTATAATAACCTGAGTCATGCTACAAAACATAAAAAATCTGTGCTGTATCCGAACAAAGACCTCTATAGTCCAACATTATCCTTCTGGACATCTATGACAAGGCTTCAAGCAAAATGTGAGAATAGAATCACTGTCCTGGAAACTAATAAACTGCGTCCAACAATGTGTGGTAAGAAAGCTCACACAGGCTGTAAAAGAATGATTCCATGATTGTTTTAAAACTGGCTTTCCTCCACTATACAAATCCTGTCAGACTCTCTTCCTGTCCCCAATTGCCAAAAGCTCGATACAAAGTTTTCATTTGTTCCTAACTTATGAGAGAGAATTTTGTTTCTGTCTATTTCAAGCCCACCTCACTACTATTTACACATTTCTGCAGTGAGTGGAGAATTATAGTGTAAGTAAAATCAAAACTGATAGATTCATCCATGCAGGGCAGAACTTTGCAGGCTTAACTTTTCAAAATTGGATTTTGCTTAACTTTATGTTCAGTCATTGAATTAAGTTGTCCCCACCTTTTGTGAATATCCTTACCTATAAGGCTGGCAAATACTATATAATCCCTTTCCATATGCAGAAAAACTGTGCCCATTGAATTTTTCCCATACAAATGATTTAAAATGTTGTTTCAATTTATCAAATGTCATAGGACAGATATTCAAGTCCAAAAAACCTTGAGATTTAAAATATTTTGCATGCAGGAGAAAATAAAAGGGTCATATTTCTTCACCCCACCTCTATTATCGCCAGTTCATAATGTACACTTATTTCTCCATCTATCAGCTTTCTAACTTCATGTTTGTCTCTAATTCATGCTTTAAAAAACCCAACAAAAACCATGGAGGAAATTACTGTATATAAAAACCATGTTTGGTTGGGGCACTAGCTTTTATTACTAGGTCTGGGAATTTTGTCAGGGCAGAACTGAAAATCATGTTTTGCTGCTGATCTTAACTAGATGTCTTCAGAGCTAACTATAACTGAAGCTTGAAAACAAGGACATGTCAAAACTAAGCATAATGTATTTTGTAGATGTTTGGCAAATTTAATAGCATCCCACATTAATGGAGAAAGACAAGCAGCTATGCCTTGCCAGCAAAGGTAAAGCTTTCAGGATAAATCTTGAGAGTGAACTATGATTTGCATGTTATATAAAGGATTTTTTTTTTTTAGAAAAAAGAGATTTGATTGCAAATGTACCTGTAGGAAAAAAAACTCTTCTGGGTTTAAATATTGTATTATTTTTAAATACTTGTCAAAACCCAATGAGTGCTAAAGTGATTTTATATTTGCATAATTCTACAGATGGGATTTAGTTACTTTAATCATTTTCCTGCAGTCTTTTCTTTCCCCCTTTGAACTGATTTGATTCCACATTCATTTAATGCCAACTTTTGTTGAATAAGTTTCATGTATACACCAGAATTTGATAACTCCTAGTTACTGAAGGATAAGATTTGGAAAAGAAGGTTTGTCACTGTTTCCGTGACTGTTCTCATATTATAGAGGTCAGATATTTTGTTTAGTCTCCATGGTCCCCTACTACTGTGATCTATGCCTGGTTCTACAGAAAGTAAATATATCAGGAAAAAACATATGAAACGAATGTTAGTCCTCAAGTCTAAGTCTTAGAAAAAATGACAAACATTTAGTTCCTTGGTAGCGTAAGTATTAACACAATCTGCCCACACAAAATGGTAGAAAGTCAAAATATTTTGAATTGGCCTTGTCAATATGAAATATTGTGTTTTAAGTTCACAAAATGAATAATCACACGTTCTTTGAAGCCAAAAATTCTTATATATTCAATTCCTGTTTAAGGAACATTTTCAGATACAAAACTTCTACATATTTACATTCATTATTTAGAGAAGCACCTGGTTTCTTTATATTGATTATTTCGTGGTTGTGTTTTGCAGTCGTTCCCCTATCATATGTCCTTGAGACTGCCTGCTGAAATCCAATTGCCCTATTTTACCCTTTCCAACTACTTGCTGATCTTAGTTATTCGAGTATGAGGCCTGTGGAATATCTAGTTCCTCATAGGAATGCTGATAATAGAAATTAAATAAACATTGGTACTGAAACAAGCTTCCAATATCAGCAACTTCAAATTGCATGCAGCTCCAATGGTCAATCAGACTTGCACCTCCATTCTAGTTCCAATATCAGTTTGGCCTTCAGTATATTAAAAATAGCATTATCTGTCTTTTTTTAAAAGTCACCACAGCAACCTGCCATTGCTTCAGACCAATATCCTATGTAGTATACCAACCAATGTGATAGTAGAGTGACTTCGTCTACTTCTTTTTCCATTCACATTCTCTTTTTTACAAGCTCTAGAAAGGTAACAGTTGTCCATTATACTGGATAGTGCCTTTAATAAATACAAAGAAGAAAGTGGGAATATAAGATAATGTCTAAATATAAGAATAAAACATGAGCTGTGAACCAAGAAGTGCATGATCTAATTGCTGTCTTTGCAAAAACAAAAACAAAAACAAAACAAAACAAAACAAAAAAACCTCACTAGCTGAGTTTAGGCAAAGCAACTGCAGAAATATCTATTTCCTGTAATCTGCATGAATGATATAGAGTCAGATTTTGCAATTAATATTGAAATAATGGGGCAGATCTTTTATTCAATCCCTTAAGGCCTTCTTTTCAGAAGGCATAAGAAACATTTGGTCCTTTAGACATTTTGGACTACAATTCTCACAGTTCTTTATTATTAGTCATTGTATATGGAACAGATTGGAGTTGTAAGCAAAAAAAAATCTTGAAGGCCAAAGATAGAGAGGTAGATATAATATTGAAGGCACAATTCCATTATCCCTGCCACTCAACATGAAGGCAGGAGAGCACTTTGATTCCTTCCAGGCAAAGGAGAGTTACAAAATAGTTCCAGCCGGGGCTTGCTCTGGGAGGGGTCAGCATGGTCACATTCCCCACCCTATTCTTCATTCCTTAATTATTCTCTGACCCACCCTCCCGTCCTTTAACAGTGTATTTTAAGGGTCACCAATGGGGCTGGGTAGGAATCCGTGTGTCCCCCCCCCATGTTCTAGGGGTTGGGGGTATTGGGGGGGGGGATGTTTGTTTTTTTGCCTACCCTACACTGTTCAGTCCAGGGTAAATTGGATGAATGGGCTTTTAATAGGCTATCAGCAAAACAGAGATAGGTTACACCTCGGTGTACACTGTGGGCACCCGTTTGTGGTTTAGGCCATGAATGGGAATACTCATTTGTGGTTAAAAGAACTGAGGTGAGGGTGAACAGTAGTGGCCTTGAGCGGGGAGAGTTTTAGTCTCAATATCCTCTGGAATTGGGACAGAATTATTCATCTGTTTCCCTGAATGGTTGCCCTGGAAGCAACAGTTGGTTGCATCCAGGGACCATAGTGTCTCACCCTTGATGGATGAGGAGTTGACCTTGAATGGCCACTGCCTTGGTTTCATTACACACCCAAGTTCGTGCCCTTAAATTGGTCAGCAGTTCACATAGAAATTGATTGGTAACATTTAATAAAAGTTTCCCATAGTTTAACTCGCACTGTTATGTTGATTCATTATTTCACTGATTTGGGAGCAAAATTAATTTTAGTATTAAGACAATTCATGTCCATTTCTGAATTTTATTTGTTTACATGGTTACTCTTGCTAAATTGGACTATTAAATGTAATGCTCTCTACATTGGCCTTCCTTTGTCGGTGATCCGGAAGCTTAAGCTGGTGCAGAACGCTGCAGCCCGGCTGTTGGCAGGCTTATCATCTTGCTGCCACATTATGCCTGTGCTGCATGAGCTGCACTGGCTTCACCTTCAAAGTGCTGGTTTTTTGTCATGATGCATGGACTTGACCGGCCCCTTATTCACACACACAGAGACGGACTGAAGGCTAACTACTTTATTGAATATAGAAACAGTTCAAAGAGTAAATTGTCCATAGAATGATAAAGCAATCCAAAAGGCTTGAAGCAAACAATGTCCAAAACAGCTTGGCAAAATAATCCAAAGGCTTGGCAGGGCTCCGCGCAACAATGCGGATCAGGAAACAAGGCAAGGCAAATGCAAGGCAAGACTGGATGACCACTAGCTACCTCCGCTCCGTGGACTCACTTCGCTTCACGCCTACTCAGATGAGACGTGGCCGAAGCACTGGGGATGCGTTCCCACGCCTGTTCTACTTAATCGTTCGGCCGAGGTCCTCTAGGCCCCGTCGTCTCCAGTCTCTACTGACGGACCTCGGCCTGTCTAGGCTGCGGTGCCATCCCCTTCTCCCAGACTCAATGCTACTTCGCCTATCAAAGGTTCGACCTTGTCTCTCGGCAGCTGGGTCGCTATCTACATGAGAGCTCTCCTCCCTAGAATCTTCCCAGGCGCTTTCATCCATGTTTTCACTCAAGAGCTCCTGTGACCCTCTCCCCCCCGGGTGCTCATAACTCCCATTATCGCTGTCTTCCATTTGCACCTGGTTATCTATGTCTACGTCAGGGCCGAAACACAGTTCTTCCCATGCCAAACTTTCTGTGGGCGAAGGAGGCCCACTGATGGGAAACTGTCCTTCCCACCCTTCTAAATCCTCTTCTGAATCTGTCTCTGCAGCTGCAGGCCCCAATGCCAATGGAACCCCGGGTCCTAGCCCCTGCTCTCCAGGCACAAACGAGAACTGCTGTGCTACACTATCCCCCCCCCCTCAGGGCCCCTCCGAGGCCGCCCGCGAGGCTTGGGTTTGTCAGGGTACTTGCGGTGAAACCGAGCAACAATGTCCGGGGCGTGGACATCTCGAGCCGGCGTCCAGGAACGCTCTTCCGGCCCGAAACCTTTCCAGTCAATCAAATACTCCAGCTTCCGGTATCGGATACGCGCATCCAGGATATCCTGCACCTCGAACTCCTCCTCCCCGTCCCGCATCACAGGGGGAGGGGGCGGCTGCGTCACATCAGGCCGCACCCCCTTGGCCGGGCGGAGCAAGGAACGGTGAAACACAGGGTGGATCTTCATGGCCGCGGGGAGTTGTAGTTTGAAGGAAACAGGCCCCACCTTCTCCAGCACTGTATAAGGGCCCAAAAATCTCGCATCCAACTTGCGGCTGGGCCTCTGCGTGGGCAGATTCTTGGTAGACAGCCAAACTTTATCCCCCACCAGGATCTCAGGACCCTCCTGGCGGCGCCGATCAGCCATCCGCTTGTAATCCGCCTTAGCCTGGTCCAATTGAGTACGTAGCAAGTCTTGGAGCGCCGTGAGCTCACGAAGCCAATCCTCCGCCGCCGGCAGTTCCCCCGACGGGTCCACTGGAGGGTAGAAACGAGGATGGTGTCCATAGTTAGCAAAGAAAGGAGTCTCTTTGATGGATTCCTGCGTCGCATTGTTGTAGGCAAACTCCGCCACAGACAACAAGGACGCCCAGTTGTTTTGCTGGTAGTTGACATAGCACCGCAGATACTGTTCCAAGGTGGCATTAACCCTTTCGGTTTGCCCATCGGACTGGGGGTGATGGGCCGTGGACATCCGGACGTCAATCCCCAGCAGCTTCTGGACAGCCTTCCAGAACTGGGAAGTGAATTGGGTGCCGCGGTCCGTCACCAAACTCTGTGGAAGTCCATGGAGTCGAAACACATGTTGCACAAACAGATCAGCAGTCTCCTTGGCGGTAGGCACCCCCACACAGGGAATGAAATGTCCCATCTTGGTGAAACAGTCCACCACGACCAGGATCGTGGTGAAACCCTTGGACTTGGGCAGGTCGGTGATGAAATCGGCCGAAATCATCTTCCAGGGAGCAGAAGGGGTCGGGAGCGGCTGGAGCAACCCGGCTGGCTTGCCCCCCTGGTTCTTGGCCCGCTGGCACACAGGGCAAGAGCCCACATAGTCCTCCACATCCCTTCGCACTTTAAGCCACCAGAATTCCCGTAGGACCAACTGAAGGGTCTTGAACAGCCCAAAGTGACCTGCGGCCCGGCTATCATGGCAAAGTTTGAGAATGTCCTCCCTCTCAGGCCCAGGGGAAACATAGACAGAGTCGCGGTGATAGAGCACCCCGTTCTTTACCTGGAAAGGGGCTTGCACCCCCTTGGTCAGCTGCTCTTGCACCCAAGGGTCGGCCCGTTGGCGCGCCTGGACCCGGTCACTCAGAGGTCTCTTGTCCCCCGGGGCCGGCGGGGCCACTGGAGGGTTCACAGGGGCCGCCCGAGCAGCCGCAAAGTTCTCCGCTTTCAGCAGACGGGCCTCGGAAAGTCCCTCTCCGCCACGAACATACTCCGGCTTCCGGGACAACGCGTCGGCTTGCTTGGTCTGTTTGGGAGTCACATAGTGGATGCGGAAATTGAACCGCTCAAAGAACAGGGACCATCTCTGTTGCCTCTGGTTCAATTTGCGCTGGGTCTTTAAGTGCTCCAAATTCCTGTGGTCAGTGTGAACTTCCACCGGGAATTTAGCCCCTTCCAGCAAATGTCGCCACACTTCAAAAGCAACCTTGATGGCCAGGAGCTCCTTCTCCCAAATGGTATAGTTCTTTTCCGGAGCCGTGAGCTGCCGGGAGTAGTAGGCACAGGGCAACAAGTCCGTCCCCTGCGGCTGTAGCAGGATCGCTCCCACCGCTACATCCGAAGCGTCGGCCTGCACGATGAAAGGGGTGCGGGGGTTGGGGTGCTGCAGAAGCGGCTGGGTGGTGAACAGCTGCTTTAACTTGCGGAAACCCACGTCCGCCTCCGGTGTCCACCGGAACGGCACCTTTCCCCACAGGCACTGGGTGATAGGATCAGCCCACTTGGCAAAGTCAGGAATGAACTTTCTGTAGTAGTTGGCAAAGCCCAGGAATCTTTGAATGTCTTTCTTGCTGGCTGGAGCCGCCCAGTCAGCCACAGCTTGGACCTTGGTGTCATCCATGGCAATGCCCGTAGGTGAGATACGATAGCCCAGAAAGTCCACCTCTCGCAGATCAAAAGCACATTTCTCCAGCTTAGCATAGAGCCCGTGGGCCCTCAGTCTCTGGAGCACTTCCTTGACATGGCGATCATGGGTCGCCTGATCCGGAGAAAAAATCAGCAGGTCGTCCAGGTAAACTGCCAGATAACGATCGAGCAGGTCCCGGAAAATGTCATTCATGAAATGTTGGAAACAGGCTGGGGCGTTGCACAAACCGAATCCCATCACCAGGTATTCGAAACTTCCCCACTTGGTCTGGAAGGCCGTCTTCCATTCGTCACCCTGACGAATCCGCACAAGGTTGTAAGCCCCCCTCAAGTCCAGTTTAGTGAACACCTTGGCTCCCCGCATCCGCTCCAACAGCTCGGGGATCAGGGGTAGGGGGTAGCGATTCCGAATCGTGATCTTGTTGAGCTCCCGGTAGTCATTACAGAGGCGCAGTTCCCCGATTTCTTCTTGACAAAAAGAATGGGCGCCCCGGCCGGGGACTGAGAAGGCCGAATGAAGCCCTTCCGCAGATTCTCATCCAGGAAATCTCGGAGAGCCTGTTGCTCTGGTTCCGAGAGAGGGTAGAGTCTCCCCCGCGGGATAGGGGCTCCAGGTTCCAATTCAATGGCACAGTCATAGGGCCGGTGCGGAGGCAGGCGTTCCGCCTCCTTCTCGCTGAACACATCCCAAAATCCAGCATACTTCTTGGGCAGTGTGGCAACGTTTTCCACCTCTTGAGCCTGGCAAGCCCGGGCCGTCATGCAGTGGCCCTGGCAATGGTCGGAAGAAAAAATTAGCTGTCTCTTGGCCCAGGAAATCTGGGGATCATGAAGTGCGAGCCACACAATGCCCAGAACAATGGGGAGATCTGGCAACTTGGTCACATAGAAAGAAATGTCCTCTTTGTGGGAGCTGGTCCACATCTTGGTAGGGGCTGTATATTGAGTCACTGCCCCCATCTTCAGGGTTCTCCCATCAATAGTCTGTACACCCTTGGGCTCTTGAAGATCCAGAAATTGTAGTCCAGCAGACTTGGCATAGTCTGCATCGATGAAGTTGTTAGTGGCCCCCGAGTCGATCATGGCATGCACCATCATCGGCCCCTTCTCGGGCGACCACAGGCTGACCATTACAAGGAACAATTGTCCCGTCTTGGGTTCAGGGGGGAGGTTAGCGACGGCGGCCGAGTGAGCGAACCCTCTTACACCCGGCCGGCCCCTTCCCCTGTCGCCTGAATGGCTTCCTCGGCCTCCGGGACCCCTCCAAGGGCGGCTGAGGCCTGAGGAGTCTTTCCACGCGGCTTCTGGGGGCATTCTCTGGAAAAATGTCCAGCCCCTCCGCAATACCAACACAAGTTGAGACGCTGACGGCGTGCTTTTTCCGCCTGGTCCACCTTGGGTCGCACCTTCCCCAGCTGCATGGACTCCGGCTCATCCAAGGACGCAGGGGCCAGAGCAAACTGTCGGGGCAAGAACTGCCCGGCCCCTGACTCTTTCCGCGCCGCCGGCTTCTCCACCACACCTTTGTCCCAACGCCTCCGGGTTTGCAACCCCGCTTCCACACGTAGGCTCAGGGTGATTGCCGCCTCCAGATCCGCGGGGCGAACATGCTTCAGCATCTCCTGTTGCATTTCCGAAGACAGTCCCTTGATGTATTGGTAACGCAGGGCCGAGGGGTTCCAATCCACCTGGGCAGCCAACACTCGAAACCGGGAAATGTACTGAGACAAGGACATGCCCCCTGAGGACAGCCGATCCAAATCTCGTTCGGCTAACTCCGCATTCACTGGTGCTCCCCAAGTCGCCTTGATGGCATCCAGAAAAGCTCTCAACGTGTTCATATGGGGGGATTGGGACCGAAGTAACGTAGTGGCCCACGTAGCCGCCGTTCCCTCCAACAGGTTGTAGACAAACCCCACTTTGGCTCGGTCGTTGGCAAACTCATTTGGCCGCAACTCCAGGTATATTTCCACTTGGCCGAGAAACACCTCGACTAGAGCTGGGTTGCCTCCAAAACGTGCCGGCGCGGACACCCCGGGGTGTCGGCCGGCCCTGGCCCGGAGCTCCCCCAGTTCTTGTTGCATCTCCGCCACTTGGGCATCCGACAGGTTGGCCATGGCGGCAACGGTCTTTGCGCGCTTCTTGCGGCGTCCCGTGATGTGATAAGGGGTTCTTGGAGTGCTTCGGCCAACTGTCACGATGCACGGACTTGACCGGCCCCTTATTCACACACACAGAGACGGACTGAAGGCTAACTACTTTATTGAATATAGAAACAGTTCCAAGAGTAAATTGTCCATAGAATGATAAAGCAATCCAAAAGGCTTGAAGCAAACAATGTCCAAAACAGCTTGGCAAAATAATCCAAAGGCTTGGCAGGGCTCCGCGCAACAATGCGGATCAGGAAACAAGGCAAGGCAAATGCAAGGCAAGACTTGATGACCACTAGCTAACTTCGCTCCGTGGACTCACTTCGCTTCACGCCTACTCAGATGAGACGTGGCCGAAGCACTGGGGATGCGTTCCCACGCCTGTTCTACTTAATCGTTCGGCCGAGGTCCCCGACGCTCTAGGCCCCGTCGTCTCCAGTCTCTACTGACGGACCTCGGCCTGTCTAGGCTGCGGTGCCATCCCCTTCTCCCAGACTCAATGCTACTTCGCCTATCAAAGGTTCGACCTTGTCTCTCGGCAGCTGGGTCGCTATCTACATGAGAGCTCTCCTCCCTAGAATCTTCCCAGGCGCTTTCATCCATGTTTTCACTCAAGAGCTCCTGTGACCCTCCCCCCCCCGGTGCTCATAACTCCCATTATCGCTGTCTTCCATTTGCACCTGGTTATCTATGTCTACGTCAGGGCCGAAACACAGTTCTTCCCATGCCAAACTTTCTGTGGGCGAAGGAGGCCCACTGATGGGAAACTGTCCTTCCCACCCTTCTAAATCCTCTTCTGAATCTGTCTCTGCAGCTGCAGGCCCCAATGCCAATGGAACCCCGGGTCCTAGCCCCTGCTCTCCAGGCACAAACGAGAACTGCTGTGCTACAGGCTTGTAAGACTTTTCTGTTTGTACAGGCATTTGGTCAGTAGATAACCCAGGCCTCTACTGTGTGGCCATAGGCCGTGGGAGTAACTTTGGTGCCCATGCACTATTGTATAGTTTAAATTGGGTGTTAAGCTGTTGTTTTATTGTGTTTTAGCTGAATTTTTATGATGTTTTTAACATTTGTAAGTCGCCCCGAGCCTGACGGGAGTGGCGACGCATAAATCGAAATAAACAAATAAATAAATTCCTTTAGAAAAAGAAATGAACCATCACTGCAATGCACTTTTTGACAAAGCTTCATTTTTCCTAGACTTAGTCATGATAATTTTATAGAAAAGGAAAAGGATGCATTTCCCCAACATGTAGGCTTTTACCAATCCTTACTCAAACTGATAACTTATGTCTTGGTATTTTAATATATCCCTCTTATTCTGATACATTTCAAGCTTCCTTACTTATGAATTTTTCCATGCTCTTAAATGTATGAGTGATTTGCGAATGTCAGGGATGTGTCTCCCTCCCCTCACATCAAATAGTCTTGCCTGGTGTGTTGAAATAGAATTGCTGATTCTTCTTTCAAGGCTGAAGAAAACAATGAAGCTCAAGGAAACTTGAGTTGTTTATTGTACCAGAGTTTCCATGCCATTCATTCATTATATAAACCTTCCTCATCTGTAAGACTTTAGACAAATGTCATTGTCAATCAGACAGCTGCATTCAGTGAAAGTCTCATGGCTCAAACATAAATTAAAGCTATAAGGATGGAGGTAATGAAAAAAGTCTCTATTTCCACAAAAACATCTAAAGGGCAGAGAATGCATATGCCCAAACTGTGCAAACACACAAAACTTTTCAATGAACTCTAAATTGCAGGTATACTTCACCTAATGAGGCAGTTATGTTCCTGGGCATTACTTCTTAAACAGAAAGTTTAGCACCAGAGGTTTTAAAAACAGCATGGACAGAATAGAGATAGATTTACCCACCACAACAAGATCTGTTTAACAGATTTCAGCAAACTATTGGTCCAACACTAAAAAGATGCACGTGTGAAATGAAACAAGTAAGCCTTGCATAATGAAAGAAAAACCATTTCATCCCTTTAAGCACTATCTTTATGCATCTAGATATGATCTGTTCTTCCACCAGCTTTGACTTTTTTTATACAATATCCATGTTGGTAGCCAAACAGATAGATCTATGCTTTTTTAATTTGCTGGAGGTAGCTATTGAGGCAACTTAATCTGCTCACTCCTTTGCTGTTCACTCTTCCTTAATAAGGGATTCTGGAGCTGTCTGTTCACAGAATTAACGACTGGAATTAACAACTAGAGTAGAATCCCATTTTTTTCCGAGAACAGATTTTCTTGCACTGTTTACTTCAAACATACTGTTGAAACTCAAAACCAAATGTGTATGTTTCTTCAGTCTTATTTCCCAACTGCCCAGTTCTACTGCTGAAAAACTTCTAGCTAGACAAAAATCAGTGGTCCTGTCAGATTACAACTTTGAACAGAAACTGTGGCTACAGTGGTAGAACACATCCTCCTCTCTTAGCATTTCAGAATGCTCAGGTGATCTACTGATTTTTAGGGAATTTAAAAAAAGAATTTAGGAAATACATTTGTTAAAAAAAATAGTCCAATATGCTCTCAGCATCCAAAAATAGCAAGGGTTAGTTTTTTAATATGTCCCCAAAGTAAGCAATGATCTTAGTGCCACAACTGGCTAATCCACTGGGTTCTGGGCCCCAGACTTGGCAAAGTTTAAAGTCTCTAAGCAAGAAGGACCCCCTGGTCCCAGCAACGATCCGTGAAGCTTGGCAAGGTAGCTGAAAAGTTGGCACGAGATTCAGAATGTAGTCCGGGCCAAACCTTTATAGGTTTCAGCTGCATTTGGATCCAAAAGGCGCCTACTCTGCCAAATCTCTCGCGGAACGGGCGAAGAGCTTTCTCTTCCCACTGTATCTGTACCTTTTGAATGTAAGCTTGCTAGCGGGCCCAGCTGTGCTGTGGGGAGGATTGGCCGCTTCCTGGTACCAGGTGCCCTTATCGGCTTGGGAAACCGCAGGGCTGCGCCGCTCTTTGACTGCCTCGGTTCAGCTAGAGGTTGCTGTAAAGGCCTTCTTTCAAGCCTCTCTAATTGTGGGGCCCTAACATGGCATTGGTCTGGTTTGCTACGGGAACCTGGCCAGGTGTGACAACTATCTCTTAATCTCTTATAAAGACTATTACAAACAGCAATATGATTTGCTAAGGCAAAGGCAGGCAAAAGTAGCACACCATGGGGCTAAAGAGGTTCAGTAGGACTAATGGGATATGTTATAAAAACAAGCAACAAGCTAAGGCAAACAGCCTCGAGTCACCTTCAGGCTGAGAGGGGGCGGTATAGAAATAGCAAATAATAAATAATTAAATAAATAAATGGCAGGCTGTTTGAACTCCAAGAAAAACAAGTACTCAAAGGTTTTATCTTTTCTCACACTTAATATAATTTTTCTCTCTCCCTCCCTCCCAAACATTTACTTCAATCTTTCTCCCTTTCTCTTCCCAAAACTTTTCTTCTTCTTCTCTTCTTTCTCCCTCTCCAAACCTGTTGTGGCTAGGCTGCAATGCTCCCTCTCAATTGCAATTGAGATATTGTATCTTTCTCCTATGTATATGTTTGATACTCTTCACCATTGAATAGATAGCTATTTTTGCTACCTTGGGGTTGTGTTTTCATTTGAACTTCCAGGGTATAGAGTCTAATTGCCCATTTGGCACTCCCACACTGTTGTTTGTGCTAGTTTATAGACCAGCCTGCTCGTCTTTCATTGTTAGATTACAACTTTGGAACAGAAACTGTGGAGGCCTCACTCAATGCTAGACCAGGGCTTCTTAATAGGCATGGCCAATCCCCCCCCCCCCCAAAGGCTCTAGACTGTTTTCAAAAGTAGGGGGCACTGGTGATTCGATCCTAAAGTCACTTCCAAATTTTTCTGGGGAAAAATCAGAACTTTCCAAAACTTCTGAATCTCCGGAAGTGATTTGTTAATGCGGACACACATGCGCAATAGGGAAAAACAGCACTGGCGCTGGGGAAAATTCAGGGGCTTCTCCCTCCCTCCTTTTTAGACCAATCCTGATGAAACTTGCTACAGTGGTAGAACACATCCTCCTCTCTTAGCATTTCAGAATGCTCAGGTGATCTACTGATTTTTAGGGAATTTTAAAAAAGAATTTAGGAAATACATTTGTTAAAAATAAATAAATAACTACTCCCTTGATTTATTTTTTTTAGGGAATGCCATAAGATAACAGGGGATCACTCCCTCCAACTTTCAGACGTATTCAGTCATCTACCAATTTTTGGTAAATTTTTTAATGTTTGTCAAAAGAAATTTATTTTCCTCTCATTCATATTAACCAAAAGAAGAAACTAATATCAACCATTTCCTCATTTTCATAGATTTCTAAAGTTGGAGGGAACCCCCAAGGGCCATCTAGTCCAATTCCCTTCTTCCTTGCACAAAATAGGGCACATCACAACAACTGACAGATGGCCCAATGGCCATGGACTACTGGATTGAGTGATTGCATGAGGCCAACAGATTATTTCGAGAAATATTATGGTACACTATTGTTGCAACTTAGGCTTGACCGGACCCTTAGTAAACCAACACACAGCGGCTGCGGTTAAATGCTTTATTTAGAATAAGTAGAGAAGTAAAAGGCAAAGATAAAATAGTCCAATATGCTCTCAGCATCCAAAAATAGCAAGGGTTAGTCTTTTAAAATGTCCCCAAAGTAAGCAATGATCTTAGTGCCACAACTGGCTAATCCACTGGGTTCTGGGCCCCAGACTTGGCAAAGTTTAAAGTCTCTAAGCAAGAAGGACCCCCTGGTCCCAGCAACGATCCGTGAAGCTTGGCAAGGTAGCTGAAAAGTTGGCACGAGATTCAGAATGTAGTCCAGGCCAAACCTTTATAGGTTTCAGCTGCATTGATCCAAAAGGCGCCTACTCTGCCAAATCTCTCTCGCGGGAACGGGCGAAGAGCTTTCTCTTCCCACTGTATCTGTACCTCTTTGGAATGTAAGCTTGCTAGCGGGCCCAGCTGTGCTGTGGGGAGGATTGGCCGCTTCCTGGTACCAGGTGCCCTTATCGGCTTGGGAAACCGCAGGGCTGCGCCGCTCTTTGACTGCCTCGGGTTCAGCTAGAGGTTGCTGTAAAGGCCTGCTTTCAAGCCTCTCTAAGTCCTGGGCCCTAACATGGCATTGGTCTGGTTTGCTACGGGAACCTGGCCAGGGTGTGACAACTATCTCTTAATCTCTTATAAAGACTATTACAAACAGCAATATGATTTGCTAAGGCAAAAGGCAGGCAAAAGTAGCACACCATGGGGCTAAAGAGGTTCAGTAGGACTAATGGGATATGTTATAAAAAAACAAGCAACAAGCTAAGGCAAAACAGCCTCGAGTCACCTTCAGGCTGAGAGGGGCGGTATAGAAATATAGCAAATAATAAATAATTAAATAAATAAATGGCAGGCTGTTTGAACTCCAAGAAAAAACAAGTACTCAAAGGTTTTATCTTTTCTCACACTTAATATAATTTTTTCTCTCTCCCTCCCTCCCAAACATTTACTTCAATCTTTCTCCCTCTTTCTCTTCCCAAAACTTTTCTTCTTCCCCTTCTCTCTTCTTCTCCTCTCCAAACCTGTTGTGGCTAGGCTGCAATGCTCAGGTCAATTTGAATCTAAAGGAGACTTCTGACTCGTTAATTCACTTCAGAACCCCGTTCGGAAGTCTGAAACTTCCGAATTTAGTTCTGACTTCTGCAACTTCTGAATGAAATCAACCATGCCCACTTCTTACACCTTTTCCACTTGCAACCCCTTTCCACTGGTCTAGACCAGGGCTGTCCAACTTCTACTGGCCCAAGGGCCGGAATTCCAGTCTCTGATGACCTGGGGGGGGCCAAAGGGTCTGCCTCTGCCCCCCGGCTCTGCCCCTCCCCCGCCTCCCCAGCTCCCCCTCCCCGCCCCCCTCTCCCCAGGGGGAGGAGGAGGCAGAAGCCCCAAAAGGAGGAGGCAGCTGCGCAGGCCTGCGCAGTTGCCTCCTCCTTTTGGGGCTTCTGCTTGTGTGTGCATGGGTAGATAGATTAGATCAGGGGTGCCCACACCTTTTTCAGCATGGGAGCTACAACCAAGTCACAAAGATCTACCTACACAGAAATGTAAATCGTATAACTATTTTCTAATTTATTAAGGGTTCTTTGTATGTACAATGTATGCCGATGTAGCTTGGATAACTGAATAAGCTAATATTGCACAACACACATAATAAATAATTGTTTACATTTTTTGCAATTAACTGAGTTTACTTTGAGGACTTGCACTGAATTGAATCAGCCAGGGATAAACTGGCAGAATGAAAGCACACAGACCTTTCAACTACAAGTCCATTGATCAATGTGGCCAATAGGACATTAAAAATGCACCCAGACAAGAGTTCCTTTTCCCACCCTGGAAATTACTCAAGTGTAGGCTTTTAGTGAAGCTGGTGTGATAAGAAACACCATAATGTTTATGGACTGGAATAAAGTGCAATACAATCTGACATGATGTCACAGGAATGTGAATGTATATTGTTGCTTTAAACTGCTTATTTTATGATGTTTTCTACTTATTATCACATATGAATTGTTGTTTACATGATTTTAATATGGTGTAAGCCGCTTTATTGATTGCAGTCATTATTATATAAGTCACTTTCTCCCAGATATCCCCTTTCCCCTCTGTGGCTCTTCCACACAGCCCTCTATCCCAGAATATCCAGGCAGGAAATCCCAGAATATCTGCTTTGAACTGGATTATGTGTGTCCACACTGCCATATATCCCAGTTCAAAGCAGATAATGGGGGATTTTTGCCTGGATATTTTGGGATCTTCCACACAGCCCTCTCTCCCAGAATATCTAGGCAGGAAATCCCACAGTATCTGCTTTGAACTGGATTATGTGTGTCCACACTGCCATATATCCCAGTTCAAAGCAGATAATGGGGGATTTTTGCCCGGATATTTTGGGATCTTCAAGACAGCCCTCTCTCCCAGAATATCTAGGCAGGAAATCCCACAGTATCTGCTTTGAACTGGATTATGTGTGTCCACACTGCCATATATCCCAGTTCAAAGCAGATAATGGGGGATTTTTGCCTGGATATTCTGGGATCTTCCACACAGCCCTCTCTCCCAGAGTATATCGGCAGGAAATACCACAGTATCTGCTTTGAACTGGATGATGTGTGTCCACACTGCCATATATCCCAGTTCAAAGCAGATAATGGGGGATTTTTGCCTGGATATTTTGGGATCTTCCACACAGCCCTCTCTCCCAGAATATCTTGGAAGGAAATCCCACAGTATCTGCTTTGAACTGGATTATGTGTGTCCACACTGCCATATATCCCAGTTCAAAGCTGATATTGTCGAATTTCCTGCCTGGATACTCTGGGATAGAGGGCTGTGTGGAAGGCACACCAGAATATTAAGGCAGAAAATCCCAAGAGGAAGGGGGAATGGGAGAGAAGGAGAGGAGGGGAAAGAGAGAGAGGGAGGGAGGGAGTCAGGAGCAGAGGCAGACCGGAGACCCATTGGAGAGACCCATTGGACCTCGGCGAGGCCAGGATCTCCTGCAACCTCGAGGCAGGTGTGTGTGGCAGAGCCTGTTGCTTTCCCCCAAACCCAGCTTGAGGTGCTGCACTACTTCCTCCTTCCCCTCTTTGTGTCTGATGGGCACGCGCGCGCGCGTGTGTGGACATAAATATGTGTGTGTCCCCCCCCCCCACACACACACACGCCCATCAGACACAAAGAGGGGAGGGAGGAAATAGTGCAGCACCTCCAGCCGGGTGTGGGGGAAAGCAACAGGCTCTGCCCAAACCTCCTCAACTCACTCTCTCTCTCTCTCTGTCCTCCCTACTCAAATGGGTCGCCCGGCGAGCCGGCGGAGGAGGAAGAGGAGCCCCAAGGTGGGGGGAAGAGAAAGAGGGAAGGGGAGAGAAGGACGGGAGGGGAAAGAGAGAGAGATGGAGCCCCCCCGAGCGCCCCCCGAATTTTTACTAATTTTTTTTTTGAAATTTTTTCCCAAAAAAATATTATTTCTTCCAGGAGGGTAGGGGGGCATGTCCAAGGGGCTGGGGGGGGGCGTATACAGCCCCTGGGCCACCTGTTGGACAGGCCTGGTCTAGACAGACATCAAAATTGTCTGATACTTTTTGAATTGAAACACTGTGTATTGCCATCTAAAGATCTCTCCCATACACATGTGCACACGCGCGCGTGCACACACACACACATATATATACATCCAACACTTTAACATTACCAAACAGCGTTACTGTGCATTATCATGTGTTCTTATCATAAGGATTCTATTTAGATCCTATGTCTACAGCTGATTATTACTGTGTTCCTTTTTATGGAGGTTCCATTTTGTTATATATTGTATTTGCTTATACAGTATTTATATGTGGTTATCAGCTTTATATTTAATTGTCAGTTTCCTTCAGCTTTCAGGAACAGATAAGGTTAGATATTAATATTAAAAATATTAGACTTTGCCACATCTGTGACTTTTGTGCACACACACACACACACCTGTTAATTTCACTGATTTTTTAAAAAGTAATGTCAATGAAACCGATTCTGGCAGTCTTTACTCAAATGCTTTCCTTTTAAACTCTTTCACCAGCTTTGCACATTTACATGATTGGGCTCAGAAGGGATTCTTCACAGTACTGTTGCTTTCCTGTTTTCTAAGCAGTTCACAAAACCTTGCAACTATATCAATGTTCTTACTGGCAGGTTGTTTTCTGCAATATAAGGCACCATTGCTTCAGCTTAACATTCATCTACTATTTTAGGGCTTTTCCAGACTAGTGCAAAGAAGCAAAAGCTTTGCAACAGACAGTCTCACTTATTACCAACTGATGTCTCTTTATGATGCTTTTACATTCACCAGGAGCCTCTCCAGTCTCTATAAGAGCTGGTAGGAAGAAGGAAGGAAGAAGTGTGGCATTGTAAGCAATTTGGTCAGTATTCTCTTTTACTTTGCAATTTGGGCAACCATCATTCAGATCTTTTCAGTACTATGCTCACTATTGGTTAGGAATGCTGTGAGGTCCATATGGATATGCATTCTTTTTATTATTGTTCTGAAAATCTTAATGCACTACAAGGGATAATCTGTGCTCCTGCAACTCCCAGAAAGGAGGAGGGATGTCCAAGGAAGCCAGTATGAAAAACAACTATTGAACCATGAACGAAACAAAACAAACCTCCAGATTCTGTTGTGCTACAAATTGTGCCTGTGTTCTCTGGAATAAATCTTTCCTTTTTCCCTTTTAAAATGAGAGTTGCAGCAGCAAACACAGCAACTTTGGAGAAGCTCTAGTTGTCCAAATGTCTGGGAAGACAAGGCCTTTACTGTATCCAGAATTGATGAGGAAAAAGACAGAAATAAAAATGATGATAGTGATGATGATGACTATCATCATTATTGCATCCCTCTTGCCAAACTTCAGAACCTCTTTAAGTGGTGTTTCACCTTCTGCTTTTTTCTGGTGATACTGTATCATGGATCTTTGTTGTCTGAGAAATATATCCTATTGGTGGGGGAAAATGGAATTACCTGATTGTATAACTCTGGAAGAGAATCACATGCAATTTACCATTGAATATCCATACATATTTGTGCTACGAATTTATTCTGGGAAACTAACATATATTTGACAAAATGCTTCACTACTTTTTGTTTTGTTAATTTCAAGAAGTTATGTGAGGTCAATGTTTAAAAATATTGAGCAAATTAGTATCAAATTTATAAAACGTATTTTTGGGGCTGGAATATCAAACAGAAATTTGTGAAATGTTGCCCCCAGTGGCAAAACGGATTAAACCGCTGAGCTGCTGAACTTGCTGTCTGAAAGGTTGGTGGTTCATATCGAGGGAGCAGGGTGAGCTCCCACTGTTAGCCCCAGCTTCTGCCAACCTAGCAGTTGGAAAACATACAAATGTGAGTAAATCAATAAGTACTGCTCTGGTGTGAAGGTAACAGCATTCCATGCAGCCATGCTAGCCACATGACTGAGAAGGTGTTTATGGACAATGCTGGCTCTTCGGCTTAGAAATGGAGTAGAGCACCACCCCCTAGAGTCAGACAAGACTAGATTTAATGTCAAGGGGAAACCTTTACCTCTACTATACACAAACAAACACACAAAACATGGAATATAGCATGATATTTAACTAAGAGTTTGAAGTTTACATTGAGTAATTATTTGAAAGGAAAAAAATTACAAGTTGATACGCAGATGGTATTTGACACCACAGAGGATTTTTAAGGGCAGTTTTAACAAATGTTGCAAATGTGACAACAAATTTGGGACGTAGTATGATATGCAGGGCTCTTGGAGAAAGAACAAGAAATATTGGGCTCAAATATATTTGATGTTGGAAGATATTTTTAAGGTTTAACTCAAGATGAGACTAGAATGATCATTTCGGGCTCTTCATGCAGCCATAGAACCCAGAATATCAAGACAGATAGTCCACAATATCTGCTTTGAACTGGATTGTTTGAGTCCACACTGTCATAAGGAAGAGGCCGCAAGCTTGTTTTCTACTGCCCTGGAGACTAGGACATGAAACAATGGCATCAAACTATTGTATATGCTCAGTGATGGAATGAACCAGTTATCTCAATGAAAGAAAAATTGCTGATGAAGATCTGTGAATAGCATGAGTGTGTGTGCGTGCGTGCAATAAAAGGAAGATAATTTTCTTGTAGAAGTTTGCCAGAAATTTGAGGAAACTAAGAGTATTTTCTTAACTCTAAATCCATTTTAGTGAGGTCTGTTTTTAAATAATCTCAAAGTATTATTATTTAAAATTGACATAAGCAAGTTTTTTTCCTGGAAATAAAGAAATAAACCACATAAAATATGGAAGAAAATTTTGAATATTTTAGCTATTATGTATTAATAAGAAGCAGTCTTAGTATAATATAAGCTGAAGTACTGTACCACATGTGTAAGTATGTAAATGTAGTTACAAATGGCCTAAAACAAATCTAGTTAATGTATACCCTGGGACATATAGAAATGACAGATTATGGTTGTTCTGATCTAAGAACTCAACCCTTTGAACCAATCTAAAAATTTAATGAGCTGCTTTGGGCAAGGAGGTCCCTGTTTAGTCAAGTGGGGTACTTTAGAATGACACAGCTAGCCCCATCCCACCCTTGAGCTAAAGAGCAAAAAAGCAGAAGTTTCTGCTAGTTGCACCACAGGTCGGGTAGGAACACCCCACTCAGTTGAGCCACAGATTGGAACTATACAGTGATTCCTTTGAATTTAAGGTGAGTTTTGGGGTGTTTTTTCCCCAAATGACAATAGTGCAACAATTGTAAATATGGAGCATACATTATAAGTCCCTTTTTGCAATGGAGAATGTCAAATGTAAACATGGTTTCTTAAAAAGCAGAAAGTATAGAATTGACAACAACCAGGCAATTTAGAGATGGGAGACAACAGAACAATTACTGTATTTACTCATGTACAAGTCTAAAAAATTTAGTCCAAAAATTGACCCAAAAACCTGAGTCAACTTGCCAAGATTCTGCTGATGCTTTCCCCTTTGTGTTGCACTCCAGGACAGGAATAATCCTCTGACTTTAAACACCACACGTTGACTAGGAAAAACAATCCTTTTAATGAAGATAAGTAGAAAGCATCTAAGTAACAGCACTTCAAAGGAATAGGTAAATCCAATTAGGTAAGAAGGTAAGCAGGAACAAATTAATCCAAAGTACAGTTCAGCAAAGTCCAGAAAACAAAGTCCACACTTCTCTAATATAATCCAGAAAATCAGGAATACATTGATCCAAGGCTTGGGTGAGCACTCAGTAAAACTAGGAACCAAAATACCATGACACAAGAAATAACATGAATCTTCAAAGCAAGGCTTTCATGAAACAAGGACAAGAAGTTAGCGTGAATCTAAATGATGCTTCATCTGACTACACATCCCAAACTTGAGACTTTTATCACCTCGTTAGCTAGGTCACTAGCAGTCAGAAACCGGTTCCTCTTTAATTGAGGCTTTGTTGTTTTCCGTCGAAGCCGGGTAGATCGGCGAAGCCACTGTTCAGCAATCCTGTTTTGACGAATTCCTTCTCACTTATCTCTTGGTTCGTTATCTATTTGCTCATCAATTTCTGCAGGTGCTGAGCTATCTTTCTGTTCTCTCACATGGTAACCTTCTGGTAACAATTCAGAAAGCACACTATCATCCTCACACATACCCCAGGGACATTTTCCTGGGAAACTACAGGGATCTCCTGGTCATTTTCTGCATCCATATTACTGACCAAACAATTGCCATCTTGAAACTCATTTTGAATCACATTTACACCCTGATCCTGAAACACAATCACAGACTGAGCTCCAACACTTTTTTTTCGTGATGTTCAACTTATAAAAATCCATTATTTTCACCTCATAATGTGTGATACCTTTTCTTAGGGTCCTCCCAGACAGGGCTGAAGATGTGGACCCTGCCAGACTTTTATCTACAGTATTCAAATAACGCCTCAGGTAAAAGGTACTTAATTTGGGACAAAGCAGGAAAACCCTGAGAGGCCTGGGTCTAATGGGATTTGTGCCCTGTAGGGACTGACTATCGGCTTCTCCTGGAGGCCAGTCCCCACACCCATCTCACACCTTTTGGGTTCTTGCCCCCCCCCCCCAGGCTTAAAATAACATAAAAACCAGGTCATGATGCCTCCTCTCTGGCAGCCCTCCTGGTACATAGAAATAATGTGCTAGGAGGTTGGGGGGGGAGGGAGAGGAGGAGGAAATAACTTCTCCCCCTGCACCTCCTGGCTCATCATTTCTATGTACCAAGATGGCCACCCGAGTGGAGACATGGTAGCCCAGTAAGTATTTAAGGCCTGGGGGTTGGGGTTGTGGTGGCCCCAATTACAGAGCAGTAATCACCACACTGGAATGAGTGCACCCCCTGAGAAAGCCCAGTTCTTTTGTGCACCCATGGGGACTTAAAACCACTTCGGAGCGGGGTTCTTAAACACACTCTGAAGCGGGTTTGAGCTCTGTGTGGAAGCACCCTTACAGGATTATATGACAGTGTAGACTAAGATAATCCAATTCAAATCAGATAGTGTGGATTTTCTGCTTTGATAACCCTGGATTATCTGGCAGTGTAGAAGGGGCCTTAGTCTTTTGATTTCTTGATGGCAGTTCCATTCTGATTAATGACTGAGCCAAGGTGGTGCCACTGCCTCTGAGAGATCTTCCACCAGTGTCTCTTCCCACTATTGCTGCAGGACTACAGTACATGTTCAGCACATGTAGTCCTGCTCTTCAGCAAGAGCCTGACTGACATGGGGGATCTTACTAGCAGTACTGCTCCCATTACAATAGCCTCTTGCCACATAGGAGCACACAAACCAACTACTACAACAAATGTAATGCCATTACAGATGAGTGAGTTCATTTCCGATGTCAAGGGTTAAAAATGCCACTATGGTCCTGATCTTTCTCTAGTAGCTGCTATTTTGCACATTCAAAACCACATACACTTCTGGAACAAAACCTGCATTTTTGCGTAAAATTTAATCTGGACTTGAGTTTCAGAAAAGCCGTGCAGTAGAGTTGAATTCTCTGAGTAAAGTATTTTAAAACTCCCACACTGATTCCCACCCAACCCTGAGCGGAAGTTCTCTAAGACTAAGGCACATAGTCAGATTACAGTTAATAACTTCCATGTGGTCATCGTTGGCGGCAGCTCAATGGACTGTAATCATAATGGGCGATGAGAAAACCAGAAAGATGAGTGGTACCCTGAGGGTGTGTTGGGCTACAATGATCAGCATCCCCAGTCATCATGACCAGGCTGAAGAGCAAGACAATAATGGCTTAACACATATTTTAGGGCTGTGAAATAAGTTACATAACAAACTACTTCAGAAGTGACTTTTAAGTTCTAAACCACATACATATTGTCATTGAACCTGCAAGCAAGATTTAAAACTGGGATTTTTTTCTAACGTCCCAGGTTCTATCCATTAATTCCTTCTTCTGCCTAATAATTTCTTGCTTGCTTTCCAGCTTTCGTGACAATTTCAATAAACCTTTCCTGTCACAATCAATATTGGCTTTTGTGTTCTAAACTTGGGTGAAAACTTTCTCTTTGTTTTAGGATTTAGAGGTTAGTACTCAATCTCATCAACAGTTGAAATAACAGATCAACAGGTCAACAGTGATTGAAGACATTTCTGCGCTTTTGTTACTAAGGTTATAGATGCCTTCCTTTCTGTGAACCACTTTTTACAACTGCCACAATTAGGTTATTACAGCAAAAAGTATGGAATCAAATCAAAAGTTTGATTTTTTTTAAAAAAAATCAGAACATAATAAATCAAAACATAGTACAAGAGGAATAATTACAAAGCCTTTCAAATAGAAAGAGCTTTGGGGCAGGTTGTATTGGATCGTTTTCTCCTTCTTCCATCTTCCAACTGGTGGAAATTTTCAGTTTCAAATACAGTGATTGTGTGTGTGTAAGTGTGTGTGTGTATGTGTGAAAACTGTTTTTGAAAGAAATGTAACTTTTTAAGATTCAACAGAACAAAATAAAATCCACAATTTGTCAAAATATTGGAATAAATACATTTCTTTTTGTAGCCTAAAAATTAAGTTTCCATTCCAGAACTTGACACGAAAGCACAACAAATCTACTGGTGCAGCAAATAAATGTGATTTCTGTTTGCATGAGGTGGGGCAAACACCCTCCCCTTCTGCCAATAAAAAGGAACAGTCTCACACAAGATGTTGGAATAACCAAAGGCCACAACTTGTTTATTGGTTACAATAGCAGCCATGCATGGGTCCTGGAACCAGGGGCAGCCTTACCTCTCCCGGGAGGGTATACAAACCTTATTCCCCCCGTGGCTCCTGGACGCTCTCAAGCAGCCGTCCGCGCATGCGCGGTGGCGTCCCACCCAGCTGCGTGAGTGCGTCCCGTGCAGTGGCACGCACGCACGGCGGCATCCTGCGTGAGTGCGTCCCATGCAGTGGCACGCACGCGCGGTGGCATCCCGCGCGGCTGCGTGAGGCGTGCAGCGTGAGGGCGCCCACGCCGGGGCGGCGGAGGCACGGCACGGGCAGCACTAGCTCCCAAGCATGCCTCCACCCAGCAGCGCGGCTGGCTGCAGGCGCAGCGGCGGGTGGCCGGGCGCGACGGCGCCTCCCAGGTGGCAACGCCCCTCCCAGGTGCCGTCGCCCTATGCGGCCGCATAGTCGGTGGAATGGGAGGGGCCGGCCCTGCCTGGAACAGGAATTGGATAGCCTGCCACTGATTGATGCCAGAGGAAAAACAATAGGAGGCACAGTGCGGGTTCCTATCGATTTACGTCATGGGACACCTGCACTGCCCGACTCCCTAGCAGCCACCTTGCTGCCACCCATTCCACCAGAAAAGGAAAGAGGGACATGAACCAGATCCAAGGCCCACGCCACTTCCCCACATTGTGATGAAGAAACATAAATAAGCAACCTAACAATAACAGTAAACGAAGCCAACAAATTGCAGGGTGAAAGTGAGGAGACAACTCAAAGGCAACTGAGCTGGGAGAGACCACTTTTATCAACAGCAGGTGGACCAGAGGGAAGAGGTCTTCCCTCTTGTGTGTCCGATCCAGCCAATTAGGATGCAGGGAGGAGCCTGCACCTGATTGACTGGCCAGCCAGAAGGTGTACCAAGAGGACACCCTACACAGGGCTCCAGGGAAGAAGGAGCCCTGTGAAATGGAAGGCAGAAGGGAGCTCTTGCCACCACAACATCCCTGCCTGGTAAGGTGAGCAGGGTATTTTCTGCAGATGGAAGAACATCAATCTGAATAATGTTTTCTCAGAGTAAATTATTTTCCTATATATAACTTCTTTAAGAAGCTTTCAGATTTGAATCTTTTTCTGTTTTAATCTGATAGTTTATCTAATTGAGTTTTTAAAATTGATTTTTTGCTGTGTTCAGTTTTAATCTATATTGTAAGCCACCTTGGACCCTGCACTGGAAGAATGGCAGGGCATTAATCAATCAAATGAAATTAAATGAAATGAAATCTGAGAACAAATGCCTCAGATGTTTTTAAAAGAGATTTCTAGACAGGTTATGCAAGCGTGTGAAGAAAAAGAAAACAAATGGGACAGATACACAGGAAAATAGGGCAAAATGTGCAGTATTATAAGCAGTACATAAGTGGAGAAGAGCAATGGGAAACAAACCTACCAAGCAACCATGTCTACAAGTTAATAGTATGCTATAGTCGCCACTAATGAGTCCTAATGGACAATCAATCAGTAGGTGGCCTCAGTTTTAGATCTGGGACATCCACATAATTCACATAATATTTCACTCAAACTAATGAAACTTAACCTGTCCTTAGTCTGGAGTTGGAAATGTACAGGCTTGCAAAAAATTCTTCCAACAAAAAAACCTTCCCTGTACTATTGTTGGTCTCCTGTTCACTAAATACTTTAAAAGATTTGTAGGAAAAATCTGTTTGTATTAGATGGTTAGATTCTGCATTGCATGATATTTCAACTTTATCTTGACATTCTAAAAGCATTTCCAAGTATCCCAAATGTTGCTGATTGTTTGGGACTATGTTTCTCTTTTGAAGATGTAATCGTTTCCATATATTAATAGAACTGGAAAAGTCAGAAAGTTAAGTTGACATTTTCTTCAAATAGTGAGAATGCTTTAAAATCTTGCACAAAATGGTTTGAAATTTTATTATATTCAAGCTGGTTTACTAGGCTTGGTTGATTAAAAATGGTTCAAAACTCACTTTGGATGTAGGGAGCGCTGGTGGTTCGGATTTAAAGTCAATTCCTATTTTCACAGGAAAAAAAGTTCAACAATTTTCAAAACTTCTGAGACTTCCGAATCTTTCATTAATGGTTTCAAAGTGTTATTTCCTGTTTCATTGGGTGGTATTTACTTTGAAAGTAGTTGTTTTATTACAGGAAAAAAGGGGGGGGGGGCAAAAGGAAGAAATCCATCCACTCTGGTTTAAACTGCTTTTCTCGCCCAAGCCTGACTGGGAGGGAAAGGAAACTGAAGGGAATCAATCCACTTTGGTTTAAACTGTTTCTCTCGTCCAAGACTGACGCAGGAGGGAAAGAAACCGAAGGGAATCCATCCACACTGGTTTGAAAAGCTGAATAATTTCTGACTCACTTAATGATTTGTAAGATAAATGGCAGAAAAAACTTTGGAAGGGCAAAGGGACTTCCGGTTTCCTTAAAAACTTCAAAATCGCTTCGAAAAGGAAATCTTTCTGAATGTATTCCGAATTACGAAGATTCCAACTGAATCTAGCAAATGCCTATGGTTTACATTTAATTGATTGATTAATATGACTGCTAATAAAAATAATGAATAGTTAGGCTTTAAAATTAACTAACAAAATAATAAGACTCAAAATAATTCATAGCTGCAGAGACAAGTGTTGGAGAGCTATATGTTCTGCAGAGAAAAAGCTATTGGGGTGAGACTTGCTAGAATGGTAGAACACATTTGCTGGTCCATCAAGTTGGGCCATCAAGTTTCAGAATGTTTCACTTATGCATGGATTTTGGGGAAATTTTCAAAGTTTTTATATATCTCCTTGAATTATCTATACAATGACACAAGATAACAGGGGATCACCCCTCCCCCCAATTCTCAGAAATATTCATTCATCTACTAATTTTAGGGAATTTAATTTTTTTTTGACAAAACCTTTTTAAAAAGCCATAGCAGCTATCTTATTGAATGTTTCTCATATTAACCAACACAACTTCCAGCTTAGGATTTTTTCCCAGCCTACACACAGAGATTTACTTACTAGAAGTATCACTCAGTCCTCCTCTTTGCAGATTAAATAATTTATTGGCTTTCTGGCAGGCTGCTGCTATGGAGGGACAAATCTCTTCCCTATCCTGATTGGGGCTTTCTGATGCTGAGCAGACTTCTGGGAAACATAGTTTAGGGCAGGGCCTTTTTAATTCTCTGGTTTAGTGCTTCTTGCCTTCCCAAACTACATTTCCCAGAATACTGTGCTTTCTCAGTCTCCTTCCCAGCAAACTCTGCTTTTTCCCTGCTGCTTCTCTCTCCTAATGATGAGAGACCATTAATTAAAAGAGGAATGCCAGCCTCTTTGGCTTTGTTTTGCTTGTTTGTGCTGAAAATGAAAGTAACTTTAGGAGGCTTTCGAACTTTACAAAATTCAAATGAAAAGTATTGGATACTTATATCCAAGTATTGGATATCGTGTCATAAGTACAAATTTAACAAATTTGATATGACTTCCAATGACAAACAAAAAAATTGCACACCCCTAGTAAATATCCATTACCAGAACTCTCTGGGTGGATGTGAAGAATTTGTAGAGGAGCTGGTGAGGTTTTGACAAAACTCATGATGTTTTCTTAGTGGATTTTACACATCTCTGTGATCTACAAAAGTGAATTCAGCACGGAATTTCCTGTTCCATTTATTGTTCTCTTTATGTAGTAATCATACACTCACCTGAATAGCATTTACTTCCGGCATAAGACAAGCACTATCAACATGCAGAGTGAAATGCCCAACAAAGGCATAATACTGTGGGTGTTATTAAAGGGCAGCTGGGAAGAGTGGATGACTCTCAAAGTGAGGAACATGGGGGTGGGGGAGAGAATGTTTGAGAACAATCCCATGTCATACATAACATGCAGCTTTACCTTGAGATATATCATAGTATTGGACAAAATAGACTAAAAATAAATTAAAGAGACAAATAAGAAGTTGAATAATTTCATCTGACTCCATTGTTACAAACTGTGCTGACAGATGGAAGAAAAAAAAGAAAGAATCATGTCTGCTTGGATTTTAAAAAAACCTCTTCATGCTCACACATTAAAATATCGAACCTCGATCTATTCATAAGAGAAGACAGCCTAGATTTTGTTACTTTGAGGACGTCTGAAAATATAACCAAACAATAAATTCATATTTTCTGACTACAAGATTCTTTTTCCTGGAAAAAAAATCTAATTTTTATTCTTGTGTTATCTTCAAGGTTTACTATGATATTCTGTGTCTGTACTATTATTATTTTCCTTTATAAAAATGTTAATGTAGCATCATCCCCTATCCTAAACTAATATCTGTTCTCTTATTTAATGTGTACAAATGTACTTTCAATATTGCTCAGTTATTGAAAACTTCATTGTATTTTTTTTTACCAAAAAGACAACTTTATAATTAAATAGTTTGCCAGTAAAAGATCTTTATCCATTTTACAGATGAATCAGCTAACTAAACAAAGATCTTATTAAAACCAGATAGATTTTAAAAAGACATTATGGATCTCAAGATAATCATTTTAGCATTAATAGAGAAAATGCATGTTGTATACTCAAAACAGATAGGGACAAATAGAAATATAATTCTTAAGTAATTTGATTCTCAAAGGATCCAATGAATAATTTGAGCTATTCTCTTTCTGCTGTGAGAAAACGTCATCATTTTTGAAAATTGTACACAGTGTGGGACATATTCTACACAAAATTCAGTGTTTTCACCATGTAAATCTATGCTGCTGTTACGTGTGCAAAAAATCAAGCAAGTGGCATGTGCAAACTTTGTGCCTTATATATTACAAACTACAAAGACTCTCTCCCCTCAAATGTGTCAAAGTAATCTTGAGCCACAATATCCACTCCACCCACATCTTGCCCTCAAAATACAATGAAAACCTGTTGCTGTATCATGACGTGGCAGAGCTTTGGAGAGGGAAGCTCCCTCCCCTCTCCAAAGCTCTGTCATACCATGACTGAGTGTGATACCACAACAGTCACCTTCTGCAATGGTAAAGAGTCCTTCTCTGAAGTGAAATGGATGAGGGATAGGGAGGGAAGGGTGGTGCTGCCATCCCAACTCCCTGGGCTGTCTGGTGGGACATCTGAAATCATGAATGGCAATCCCAGGTGTCTGTCTCCACTGAATCCAAAACTGCAAAAATTTGGTTCTTCAAGGAAGATCCAGATCTTTGCAGGTGTTTTTTTTAACCAAGGTATAAATTGCATTAAAAGGTTTACCCCAATTGCTCCCACATTAGCCTTAGTGTGTCATTTGGATGCCCACACTAATGCAACATCTACACTACATTTTCTGGCTCCTAGATAGATGATTGGGTGTAACATAGTTTCATCCTAGAGTTTAGAAGCTCAAATTTCTTCAGTGGCCATGAAAACCATTAAGGTCAGTTGTGCCCATTCATAGAGACACCTGATTTGTCTGTTGTGACATGTGCATTATTTAATTTCTATTTGAATTAGTGTAATCTGTTGTATATCAAGATGCCTTTGCAAAGTTGATATACAACAAAGTTGGAATCCAAAGAGCTGAAGTTAAATTGCTAAAATGGACTAGTGACAAGAAGAAACATCTCTCTTGTTACCAAGGTTTACTAGTCTGTTCCCAGGCTAATTATGACCCATCCAGATTATCCAAAAATAATCTATTCTTGGGATCTGCTTTTCTTTTTTTAAAAAAAGCCCTTGTATTTTTCCATAAGAAACTGCCTGTCTCAAAACATTCAGGGGAGTCCTTTCTTACCTAAAATTTACATCTGGTAGGGAAATGGTGAGAACCTCATTGATCACTACTCCCAGATCCAGAAATTCCTCTCCTATAGAGATTGACCTTGCACTTGTCATAATGTCTTTTGAACAGCTGGCAAATAATTTCTAGGACGTTGCAAAGTAATTTCTCGTGGGCAAATCTCTTTTAATAATGGTTTGCTGCTGCTTTTATTTTTAATGAGTGTGCTTTTAAATTGCTTTTAATTCTGTTTGTAGTTTAGTTATATATTAACTTTCGTAGGCTTTATGATCTGTTCCTTTATATTTATCTGTTTTAAATGGGAAAGACAGGGTAATGGCAACAATAACAACAATTGTTATCTTGTCATTAGGACTATCTGTTATTTATCTTGCATGCTGCTGTTTTATTTTGATTCACTTTTTTGTCCAAGAGCAAATTATGAACTCCACTGTTTCTGGTGCAATATTGTCCATAGTTAAGTCAGAACTCAGACAAACCTTTGGGCCACTTATAGACTTTTAAAATATTACTTTGATTACATTTTGAAATACTTCAGCATCTCACAAACCTTAAAAAAACTCACAAGCATCTTTAAAACAGGGAAGTAATTCAGAATTAAGGTCCTCAACATGCAGGCATATAGACTCAACAAGGAGAAACATTATTTCTAAGGGATTACAGTTAAACAAAATATCTTCGCTGTTAATGGTAAGCACTGAAGTAGGTTTTATTTATAGCAATTTAATGGTACTTCTGTGATGAGCTTGCTAAAGCTATTTCAACACAGAATATTAAGCCTGTACTTAAACTTCAAATTATTACAGAAAATGAACAGAAGGAAAAAAATCTTGCTACTAACTATTAAAATGTTTCAGCAAGCAAAACTGACCATTAATAGTGAATATGAAACAGATCAGCACATATAACTTTGGAGATAAGTGTCAGGCTGCTTTAGAGCTACTTTCCTTTTCCTGCTAATAATTTTGCAAGCTTTCCATGTTTATAGATGAAACATTCCTTAACCCCACATAAATACATATTTATGATGTGAATTGAGAATGCAGCAGCAACTCTATTTAAAGTAGTATTTCTCCTTAATCAATCTCAGAGAGCAAATCAGCAATTATGACATTTGGTTTATGTCTAATTCCCTTTTCTTGCCTTTACTCCCATCACATTAAAAAGATCTTTAGGAGGTAATGACAGTTGTGCCATTCACAGTCAGGAATTTCATGTCATGTAATGTAGCATTTTATTCTGACAATATTTATTTAATTGTTTAATTAATATTTTGCCATTGTTCCAATATGGGAACCAAAGCAAAAATGTGACAACGATATCATCAGCAGCAGCAACAACTATTACTCGTGGATGAGTATGACTTTTCTACCAAAGGTAGCATCTTGGTGGCGGGTCTGTTAGTGACTGTAGAGACCTATTCTGGATCCACATGGCTTTTCACAATGACAAATAATTCCAGGAGGTCCAGACAAGGGTTTGCTTGACAGGCCTTCCTTTTGGCACATTTCTGTTTTTCATCCTGAAGGAATTGTTCCAGAAGTCAAGAGTCTTTATAAGCAAGCATTTCGGGATCTCTATAAATGTTTCCGATGCTCAAACCCTTTCTGCTTCATTTGAAAAAAAAATGATACATTTGCAGAACTCAGTTGATGTTGTATTTCAGCGTCAATGTTGACTTTTGTCGAGAGGTAACAGAAATAGTGAACATTTTCTAGCATTACACCATTAACCTTTCTTTCTGGCATTGCACAGGGATTAGTTGGTGTCTGCACTTTGGCTTTCTCAATAATCAGTGGGAGGCCAAGGTTTTCATATGCTTCTGCAAACGTATTTAAAATGGCTTATAGATTTTCTTCTGAATGAGCACAGACCACGTTATCAGCATATTGGAGTTCCATAACAGAAGGTGATGTTACCTTACTTTTGACTTTCAGCCTGCTGAGGTTAAAGAGCTTGCCATCTGTCTGATAGATAATTTCTACATTGGTGGAAAGCTTCCCATCAACAAGGTGTAGAATCATAGCTATCACCGTTTGACCCGTTTGTCAACAATAAGTAGTATACATTTATTTAAAAACGTCAAACAACTAATCATTTAATTAACTAATTTAAGGCCATCAGAACACATTGAACACATACTAACATATATTTAAAAACAAAGGACATCTATGGAATATTATTCTACTCCAACCAGTTAAAGACAGAAAATCTATTTAAAGGAAAAGGTATTTGCTGGCCAAAGTAAAGAAAGAAGAGGGGTCAATTGAAATTACCCTGGTAGGGCGTTTTATAGTCTTGGGTAAACATGGCCAAACTAATGTCCATGGGCCAGAAACGACCCTCTGGATGCATATGAATCTGCCCTCTGCTTAAAACATTTGAGGACCCCTGAATGAAAGAAACAATGAAGTATCAGTAGTCTTATTGTTTAGCTGGTTTTGTTTACTTCTAATATTTTTGTGTTTTTTGTTTTTATCATTTTATTATATGCCCCTCCTTCTAAATTATATTGTTGTAGGTGGTTTGAATATTTTACTGGGATATAAATGTATAGATAAATAAACAAAACTAGCATGTGACCATTTCAATCCGTTTAGCATTTGCTCTAGAACCCTTTTAGCATTATATAAGAGCTTGGGTTTTTTCCCATTAAATGCTTGTGTGTTTATTAGGATCTCACATAAAACACATAGTAAAAGATGCTTCTGGAATGTTTTTAAGACTTGTTTTTCATTATATTGATTGTGTCAGAATGTAAGTTATGAAATCCAGATGTATGTCATCAGATATTATATATGTACCTCTGATGAAGTGATGTGCTTGAGGCAAAAAGAAAGTTATAGGTAAGTGAAAATTTTATGTTGGAAAAGTCACAATCAAAGGTAAGTACTAGCTGTCTGAAGATTTAATATGGAAAAGTCATTTTAAAAATATTTGGAAGAGAGGATGAGGAACCTCATGTTACGTTGGTAAGTAGCTGCTACTACCTATCTGGCAGCTGAAAATCTAGCTCTCTCTTTAGTTGATGCCTTTAATTGTTCTGAATTTGTTTGAAGATAGGCTCTTTGGTAGCTGATATGCCAGCTGGTTCTGTCTCATCCTTGAACTATAAATACTCCAATTAACCATCATTGTGATTGCAAATACCTAAGCATGCACTTGCTTTGGGTTTTCAACATCTGGCATTTTCCTAGTATTACTATAAACATGTGTCAAGGAATAGGTTATTGAATAAATTGTGATCCAGAGATAGCCTGTGCTCCCTGATGCATCTTCAGGGGGTCCCCATGACTGCTATGAAAATAATAGCAGAAAATCCTAAGGACTCATAACCTGCTTTCCTGTTTCCCCTAACTGCTAAAAACGCTATTTTCTTTTCAGCTTAAACACTTTAGATTGTATAGAAACTTATTTTGTCCCCAGCTGCAGACTAAGAAAGAGTTAGTTTTATCAGTGTTTTCCCCTTCTACCCACCTCAGTGTACAAAATGGTTGAAGTTAGGTATGCCGAGGCCATAAGCAGCAACTTATTTCGAAGGTTCAATAACATAGCGAAAAGTGTTTTGTTTTAATTTTTATTTTCCTGTTCATTTTTGTTTCTTCTTCATCAATTTTTTAATTAGAAGTCTCTTGTGATCTTAGGCCTAAAATGAGGTGAATATTAGTGATGTTTTTGAAAGAACACATTCAGACCCTATGACGCACCGTAATTCCCTGCCCCATTTTTGTGCCTGAAAAAGCATTGTCCAGGACTGGGTTTTGCTTGAAAATATTGTTCTGCAAGGGCTTTCTTTAATTTCTTTAATTTGCTGGGTGCTGTAAGAGTTCAGCCATAGCAGGTGCAATATTAATAGCATTTTCTATGTTTTTAGTCAAATCCACACCCCTTTCTCCACCA
The DNA here is from genome assembly GCA_030556195.1 of Anolis apletophallus. Lineage (NCBI taxonomy): Eukaryota > Metazoa > Chordata > Lepidosauria > Squamata > Anolidae > Anolis > Anolis apletophallus. The sequence goes on from JARBWK010000004.1 coordinate 114,890,497, forward strand.
GTTAGTCTGCAGCTAGTCTAAATTTGTTCATCTTTATGTAGTCTGCAGTTTTCTTTATCTGATGTATGTGTGAAGATCACATGCTGTCAAGCCTTTCTCAGTAAGATGTTAGGAAACGTTTAGTTTTTGGCGATAAACCTGTTTTGTCTGTTTTAACTGAAAAAAGACCAATCCGCTTTTCTTTTCTTTGCTAGACTTTGAGGAATGTGTACATATAATTAACTATGTTCATGAGAGACATTACCATCTTTCACATTTCTTAATACTAAAACAAACAAATGCCTAAATGTCTCCCGAAGAAGTTGGGAATGCAATATTACTTGCAGATACACAAAATGGCAGAAGATTGGAGTAACTCTTTGGGGGCTGAGAAGATCAAGGATTTCATCAGACACATTGCAGTAAGGGGAAGGAATCATCTTCTTAGCAAAGAAGAAAAAAACAGCCCCTTCTGTTTTAAAAGACATCATTTCATTTTACAAATCCCATCAGATGCTTTATGTTCCCTGGCCTTCTCCCATCTTTCCACATGTTCTGATCCATCACACAAGCAATGCAGTCCCCACCTACTTTGCATTCTTTTATAATAATCTGTCTTTCCAATGCCTTCCTGCCTTCCATTTATACCAGCGTTATTATAACCCACTTTAGCAATAACCCTTGCTCTCATGCTTTTTAACACTCCTTTCATAGTTTAGCATCAATATGATATGGTTAGTTATAAAGTTATGTTCAAATTGAACAACAAATTATACAGTAACCATAAATTGTTCCTGAATTTTCATAAGCACTAGAACTTTCTATAGTGAGTTTTAAAAAGGATGAAAAAGGTTGAAAAACTAGCAATAGTACAATTTCAAAAGTCTAGATTACTGACAATCTCCATGTGGTGCCACTTTTGAAGTAAGTCTGAAGACTGCAATTGGTTCAAAACATATGTTTCATAGCACATCTCACACCAATTTTATAGCAGTTACACTGAGTGTCAGTTTTTTGGGGGGGATGGGTGTGTTGGAGTTTATCATGCTATGTGTGCATTATTGTTTTTTTTTAATTAAATTTTTATTGAAAGTTTTGAATACATACAGATGAAAAGGGGTGGTGGTTTTGGGGTAGGGCAGATTGAGGGTATAGGGAGGGATGGGGGGGGTAGGAAGGGGTAAGGGTTAGGGGCGGTGAGGGAGGTTGTTTGGTCCGGGATCTGGGAAGGATAGTAATGGGTAAGGGTGATGAGAAAAGATAGAGATGGGGTAACTTGTTTTCTTCTAAGTTCCTTGTTCATGGGTGCTTCTTGTTTTTCTCATACAGTCTCTCTCCTTGTTAAGCTGGACATTTCATTTTTACAAGTCATCTTTTTAGGCTCTTTTTCCTTCTTTTTCCAGAGACGGGTCTTCATAACCCTCTTGGTATAAAAGCAATCTGTTGTTTTTAGTTTTTGTCCCTTTTTTAAAAAAAAACTCTTTTCCCTTAGCCTTCAAAATCTTTCCAGTATTTGGTGTCCATTGTCCGTTCCTTATCTTTTAGTGTAGCTGGAATGTGTGCATTATTGTTGACTGCAGCAATGGGTGAGACCAATTGAAGAGCCATGTGTGCATAAAAGGGCTTAAAGGGCTTCCAAACACATGGACAGAGATAACAACTCCGCTGTGCATCTCATGGAATTACAATATACCTGGGGGAAAGGTTATTTCTGACATGTTAATGTGATGGGCCTTTCCTTCTTTTCCTTCACTTTAAGTTTATAAAGACTTAAAATAGTATATAATTATTAAAATAATGTATAAATATTACAATAAATAGAGTATCTCTACATCACGGTTTTTCACTTATTGTGGGAGGTCCTGGAACCTAACCCCAGCAATAAGTAAGGAAACACTGTACATCACATAGTCCTAAACACTTGGGAAGAGTCTGACGTGTGATAAAATACAAAAGCCAGCAGTGATCTTGTTTGCTGTGTACTAATCTTGTTGTATATTAAATCATCATCATCATCAATATCATCATCATCATCAAAACAATATTTGTTGTGTTTTATTCTATAGAAGAAATTCAAGTATATTCTTGTTGAATAGAAACAAAATCTCATAGCCTGTTATATAACTCCTTTCTCTGGGTCTTCTTTCTTTTACTTTTCTTTAGTGTAGTTTGAAAAGAACACCATTAAAGTCATTTCATTTTTTCCCTTCACAGTTGCTGGCAATAATAAATAGCAACATTCTAATGACCATGAACAACTTTGGCTACTGCAGTGTGGCATGCATCAGTTCCATAACAAATGTTGTATGAATTTTTGTAATGCAGTTTAACACAGCATGAGAGCTTCTTGTGCTTGATGCCAAACCAATTTGATCAGCACAGCTCCCTAGAAACTTGACCTTGTAGAAGAAAATGTAACTTTATCTCCATAAAATAAATAAAATGTCTTATGGCTGAGCAGGTTTTGTGTGGGGGCTAATAGTAAGAGCTGGAGTGAAGGATCAAGTTATCAAGCAAACACTCCTGATTGGAACTTAATTAGCATTCTTGCCCCAAAGTCAAGAGATCTTGAAAAGACATTTTTGCTTGGTTGGGCATAACTCTAATATTATGAGCCATCAGATACTACAGCTAGATAGGGCTATTTAAGTAGCACTAGATGCCAGGTGGTTGGATCTTGTGAAGGCTATTGATAGCACAGGCTATAATGCTGTCACTGAATGGTGTAGTCCAGGATACTTGAAGTGCCACCGTCACCATATTGCATGAATTTTGTGCTTAACTTTGGCTGCCTTATTTCATAGAATCAAAGAGTTGGAAGAGACCACAAGTACCAGCCAGTCCAACACTCTGCCGTGCAGGAATACACAATCAAAGCACTCCTGACAGATGGCCATCCAGTCTCCATTTTACTACTTCTAAAGGAGGAGACTCCAAAGCAACATATTTCCCTGACATCTCTTACATCCTTTTTTACTCAATGTCTAGGTGGAATCCCTTTTTTTGTACAGCAGTCCTCGAGTTACAAACATCTGAGTTACAAACAACTCATAGTTAAGAATGGGGGTGAGACGACCGCAAGTGAGAGAAATTTTCCCCTAGGAAGGGAAGTCAACTGGAAGAGTGATGATGGGGAAAAGGTGTCTCTACTGAAGCTTTATCACTAAACCATGTGGGGGACATAAGAGAAGATTCCCCGCAAGATAGTAACACATCTGGGCATCCCCTGGGCGACGTCTCTGTAGACGGTTGATTCTCCCACACCAGAAGAGACTTGTGGTATGGAACCAACTAATCAAACAAACAAACGGACCTTTTCAGGACCAAATATGACAATAATCTCAATCAACAGGTAATTTAGCATAATGCCAAGTTTTTAACTTTGCTTGTGGTTTTTAAATATATTATAATTGTATTCTCAGTTTGCTTCTGACACAATAAATAAAACCAATCCTTGTTTCCTCAACAAAATTCAGTAACAGGGACAGAAAGTGAGGCAAAATCTTCTGAACAGGGACACTGACAGCACAACAATCACCACAGGCATGTTAACTCTTCCCTATGTTATCCAAAATGAAGATATATGTGTGTGTATGTTTGGTTGGAATTCCACTTACAAAATAACTGTTCCAACTTACATCCAAATTCAACTTAAGAACAAACTTACAAAACTTATTTTGTTTGAAACTTGGGAATGGCCTGTAGTTTAAATCCATTGCTCCATGTCTTAACCTTTGGAGCAGCAGAAAACAATTTTGCTCACCCCTCTAAAAGGAATATACCTACTACCTATAAGATGAATAAATGCAGTGGATGCAAGCCTTTATTAGCAATATCTATGCTATCTCCCCTTGAATGAATGTCTGAATGCATATCAAATGCCCGAAAGGAACTGAATTCTGGGATCCAGGACAATGCCAACTGTCTCCAACAAAGTTGTGACATATTCATAAACTGGAACTATCTAAATAGACACAAACTGCCTATGCCTGACCTAATCACACAGGGTGGGTTGAATGCTGGCATTGGAATGTATGTGTGTGTGTATATACACACATTTGGTGGACCAGAGTGAAAACACCACCCAGATGTTCCCTCTCCAACCAGTAGAAAACCCACTGGGAAGGGACAAGCCATGCCACCAGTGCAGCAGCCACCAGAGCATCCTAATCTTCCTATTCATATACATCCATACAACAGCCCAGTAGTAACATAGCCCCCCCCCCCCCATATTACTAATCTACTGGCTGAGATCTGCTGGCAAAAGTGTATAAAAGATGGATGGGATGAAAATGGAATGGGACAGTGTAGGATCAAAGAGATACCCAATCCAAATATCCTCCACAATATTGTCACAAAGCTATCATGACAAATATTATCCTAAGCAATCACAAAATTATAAATCTTTTTCTGGGTATATCTACACAGTAGAATTAACACTGCATGCAGCATATAGCTAAATGTTATAGAATCATGGGAGTTGCAGTCTTTAAGCTCTTCTGCAAAAAGTACTGGGTTTTCACCAAATTACAATTCCTAGGATTTTATGCCATTGAGCCATGTCAGTTAAAAGTGGTTTTAAAGTTCATTGATTCTATATAGGAAATGCAGCCCCCCCCCCCTCTTTCAGCACAGCTTCAGATGGCCTAGTGTCAGCTCAACTGGTCCTTGGCCATCTTTTTTTTAAATTAAATTTTTATTGAAAGTTTTGGATACGTACAGATGGGGGTGGTGGTTTTGGGGTAGGGTGAACCGGGGGTATAGGGGGTGAGGGGTAGAGAGGGGTGGGGGTTAAGGGCGGTAGCGGTGGTAGACTGGTCAGGATCTGGGAAGGATAGTAATGGATAAGGGTGTTGAGAAAGGATAGAAATAGGGTAACGAGTTTTCTTCTAGCTTCCTTTTTCTTGGGTTCGTCTTGTTTATCTTGTACAGTCCCTGTTTGGTATCCATTGTCCATTCCTTGTCCTTTAATATAGCTAGGTCTGTACCCCTTCATCTTCCTCAGTCCCCTTTCTAACCATTCTCTTTAGGAGATTCGAGGCTTTTACATCCATTTCCAGTTCGGCACATCTCCGATGACTAAAATACAACTCTAGAGGGTAAAGACACCTTTTCTTTAGATTTTCTTTCCTTTTTGTTGGGCTGTTCTCATCCCGCTTCTCTTCCTATGGGCTGCGTCCCTATCTTTTGTCTCTGTTCTTATCTGCAACCAGGGTGGAACTTTTGGAAGGTGCAACCTCTTCTTGGTTTTTCCCCTCTTCTCTTTTTTGGGGGGCAGAGATTTTGGAATCTTTCTTATTCGATCTTGGCACTTCCAGTGGAACTTCCTCTCTCTTTTTGAAGTGGAGTTCGCTTTCTTCTGATGTTTCTTGCTGTTTTTCAATCTCTTCCCCTCTCATCCCTCCACCTTCACGTATTGTTACGTTTTTTCCCTTGGCCTGAGGCGCTTCCTTTCCATCTTCATAGAGGTTCATCAGCTCCCTCTTTGTGGGAAGTGTTTCTCCGGTTGGTTCTGATCTTGCATGTTGGGAGTGCTCCTGGATCGCTTTGATCTGCCTCTCTTGCCTCGTCACTATAGAGTCGATCGTCTGCAGGAGTCCATCTTGAGCTTCCCCCAACCTTCGTATTTCTGTGAGAATGTCCCCCAAAGTTACCCCTTCCTCCTCTGGTCTCCTTCCCCGCCTTCTCTTCCTCTCTTCCGCTTCTGGGGCCCATTCATGTAGCGCCGCCATCTTTTTGCTGTCAGTTGTGCTTTACTCTGTTTTACTCTTGAAAGTATGTCTTTTTCCCTTCCAAGATGGCGCTCCCACCTAAAAAGCTGCTCTTCCTCCCTGCTCCTGGGGCTATCAGAGCTCTTCCGCCATTGTGGCACCCACCAGCTCTTTTCCTCCTTCACCCTCTTCCTTTGCCAGGAATGGTTGGCTGCTCCTCTGTATGGCCTGTTTGCTGGATTTTTATTGCCCTTTTCTTGGGGGCCCGATCCCCTTAATGTGGGGGGGGGGGTTCCGTGCAGCTGTTGGAAGCCCCGTTGTTTGCCCACACTCTTCCCTTCCGCCTCCAGTATCGCCTCCCCAGTGCCGTACGGGCCGCTGATCCCCGTACTTACGACCTCCTTCCTCCTCGACTCTTCTGTAGCCTCCTGCCCTCTGCTTACCTTGGTCATCTTTAACTAGTTAGAATTGTGTTTCAAGTCAGCTGCCTCCTTCCTCCTTTCCCCTGGCTAATATATCTGATAGGACTTTGTTTTGTGACTATTCATCTTATGCTGATCTTCTTCTGTACATATAAATGGACCTCTGTATTGGCTTTGCATACCAAACACACAAATCCTTTTTCCTTAAAAGGGATACTGTTTGAAATTCTGTGATGATATCATTGTAATTGCATGATGCATTTAAATATCGTAACCATAGCTAATGCTCTTAAAATACATTGCTTTCCTAGCCTTTCATCTTGAATATGTCCTTGATGCACACTGCAAATCATGCTGGTAATCCTGAAAGATCTCTTTCCTTCCTGCTGAAATCAGAGGGACCAGCAGGAAGATGACGATGCCAATCTGGCGGGAAAGAACAATGTAGTGACATTGTTGAATGCTAATAATTCTGTATACAGCATAAAGAAGCCATTGTTACACACTGAAATATACTACTGAAAGGCCCTAATTCTACTCAGTAGAAAAGCCTTCTACAACTCAACTTTTCTTTAACCAGAGACACTTTTATGCTTAGATGCAGGTTAATTTTTGTTATTAACATTTTCTGCATATATCAAAACCAAATACTTCAAACTATTTTTAAAATGGTTAGGCAAGGACAAAAATTTCCTATAGAGAACATTTCAGTTTCAGGGTGTGGATTTTAAATATTTGCTGAAATATATTTCAGATAATTTTACAAATGCATTTTGACTGATTTGTTGCCATTGGACATTATCCCACACTGCCACTCCCTCTTCTAAACATTTGGGATCCATTGAGAATACAGTTTATGACAGAATCCTTCCCATGATGCAGGGGAACTTTCTGTCATGCTTCATTAAGGAAATGTCTGAAACAGTGAAAAAAAGTGGGGGGAGAAAGATTGTCAGAGATTGTCTTCTGGAATTGGGAACTGGGATGTAACTGAAGAAAACACCACAAAACATATGGAATAGGAGCTGTCAGATTTGTCCAGGGGATTTCATATCAAAAGAGTTAGCAATTCTGCATTTCATCAGCCTATTTTATTAACCTGTGCTGAATGTATCATATGTAAAGCAAGATTAATCTCAGAGGAAGGAGGCATGAAAATTAAAGGAAGGAACTTAATTTAAGCTGTGCTGATGACACCATGCTATTAGCAAAAAAAACCTCCAAAAAGACTTATAACAATTACGGAAGAAAGTCAAGAAAGTGCAAAGGCATGTTGACAGTGGAACAGGAAGGAAAAAATGTTACAAGTGATTTACATCTGTAAAGCTAAGACATTGAAATAGTTCAGAATTTTCAATTCCTTGGCTCAATCATTAATCAGAATGGAGACTGTAGTCGAACAAAAAAGAAGGCTAGGACCTGGAAAGGCAACTATGAAGGAATGAGACAAGACCCCGGAATGTAAAGAGGTATCATTTAATACTGAAGTTAGAATTGTTTGTGCGATCATATTTCCAATCTTTGGACATGGAATCTGAGTAGTAAAGAGAACTGGTAGGAAGAAAATCAGCTTATTTAAATGTGGTTTTGGAGAAGAGTTCTGTGAATACTAAGACTGCTAAGAAGACAGAATCAGTGGGTGCTAGTGCAAATAAAGCTTCAATTCTCGCTAAAAGCCACAATGTCCAAGTTCCATTTTTGCCATATCATGAGAAGATGTGATTAACTAGAAAAAACAGTAATGCTTGGTGAAGTAGGAGGCAGTTGGAAAAGAAGAAAGACTATATTCACATGGATAGACCTTATAAAGGAAGACATGGCCTCAAGTCTGCAAGATCTGAGGAAGGCTTCCTGTCTTTCCATAGGGAAAGATGGGTTGAGCTGTCTTACTGAAGCTTCCCCCTTTTTGATGAGGTAGTGGGAAAGCCGGGATGGTGCAGGGTGCAGGGTAACAGGTCTCCTCAGTTTCAGATGACTTCCCAATGAACTTGCCAAAGTTGCCTAAGCACCACATACACCTTCAGGACTAGTCAAAAAGAAAGTAATCCTCTGACAATACCTGCGGTTAAGAAGAGTTAACTCTATCCTTGGGAACACTTTCTTATCCCAGTCACCAGATCAGACCCTTTAACTAGGATCTTCATTGAAGCTGTGCCAACACTCCTGACACCCATTGTGTGGCCAGTTGAATCCTACTGCTCTCTTCTGGACAAGCAGGAACAGAACCAGCAATCCCATTATCTCTAACCCAGCCCACATTCCTTTCTTCCCTCACCCCATGGGCAGACCAAGAAACAGCTACCAGACTTCAAATCAAGCAATGAGGGTTTAATAAATTTCCCGCCACACCTGCAAGCCAATCAGCAGCAATAACAGTTGGTTTTCCTGCATGAATCAGCAAGTGGATTATAGTTGGATTGGTCTGGACCAATCAGTGGCTGGAGTGGCAAAGTCTCTTTATTTTGAATAGCTGTCAAAGAGCTAACATAAATGCGCATGTTCCAATTGCAGTTATGTGAGTTTTTGAAGTGCATACACTTCTGACATCTGCTTTGGCCAAAGTGAATAAATGTCTCTGTGCTTTGCCCTCATCCCGTCTCTGTCTTAGCCATTGGGAGAGATCATCCAGAGTTTTGGAGTTCGATGTAACCTGTACGCAGACAATGTCCAATTCCATCACTCTTTTCTATGTGCTACTAAGGAGGCTGTTCAGGTCCTAAACTGGTGCTTTACAGCTGTCTCATCTAGATGGGAGCGAACAAATTGAAATTGAATCCAAACAAGACAGACAAGACAGAGGTGCTCCTGGTCAGTCGTAAGTTCAAATAGGGTATAGGGTTACAGCCTGTGTTGGATGGGGTTACACTCCTTCTGAAGGCACAGATTTGTAGCTTGGGAGTTCTTCTGGATTAATTGCTGAGCATGGAACCCCAGGTTTTAGCAGTGGCCAGGGGAGCATTCACACAATTAAAACTTGTGTGCCAGCTGCGCCTGTTCCTTGGGAAGTCAGACTTGGGCATGGTAGTCCATGGAATCATATAATCATAGAGTTGGAAGAGACCTCATGGGCCATCCAGTCCAAACCCCTGCCAAGAAGCTGGAAAATTGCATTCAAAGCACCCTTGGCAGATGGCCACCCAGCCTCTATTTAAAAGCCTCCAAAGAAGGAGCCTCCATCACACTCCAGGGCAAAGAGTTTCACTGCTGAACATTCATTCATTCATTCAATTTATTATTTGTTAATCGCCCTCCATCACAGATGCTCCAGGCGATTTACATAAAATAACATTAAAACAGACAAGTGTTAAAATCAGATTATAAAACAAAAACTCAAGTGAAAAGCCAGGTCTTAAGTGCCTGCACAAAGGACCGCAGGTCACACATGGATCTCAGATGAGGAGGCATAGAGTTCCATAGGACATGAGCCAAGATGGAAAAGGCCCTGCATCTCGTACTATCAAGGCGAGCTTCTCTGTGACCTAGAACAAACAATAGATTTTGTTTAGTAGGGCGAGGCGACCATTGATGGTGGAAAAAGGAAAAGCAGTCTCTAGGGTAAGCTGACCTCTGGCCATACAAGGCTTTAAAAGTTAGGACCAGCATCTTATACAGGTCCCAATGTTCTGTTGGGAGCCAATGTAGATGTCGCAGCATAAGAGTTATATGGAATTTCATGGGTATTTTGGTGAGTAACCTAGCTGCTATATTCTGGATGAACCGAATTTTCCGGGTCGTTGACCGAGGGAGGCCAACGTATAAGGCATTGCAATAGTCCAGCCTAGATGTCACCATGGCATGGATGACTGTCGCTAAAAGGCTTCCTCTGAAAGGTAAGGTGCCAATTGCCTAGCCTGACAAAGAAAGAAAAAGGCCTGTTTGCTAATAGCAGCGATTTGGGACTCCATAGTTAGCTGTGTGTCTAGGACCACATCCAAACTCTTAACAGTAGCACAAGGAGATAGGGGAGCACCATCAAAGGTGGGCAGATTGTGCAGCACACCTATCGGACGGCCAGGCCACAAGATCTCAGTCTTGGCCAGATTCACCTTCAGTCTGCTGACATGCAGCCAATTTGACATGGCTTCGAGACACAGGATGAAATTGTCCTGTACTGAGGTTGCTCCAGGCTCCAAGCACAGCAAGAGCTGGGTGTCTCCTGCATATTGGTAACACTCCAGCCCGAAGCTCGGCACCAGACTAACAAGCAGCTTGACAAAGATGTTAAAAAGAAGGGGAAGAGAATTGCACCCTGGGGCACCCCACAAGAGAGGAAGGATCTCTCAGAAACACGAGCCATAAACTCCACACGCTGACCCCGACCTCGGAGGAAAAAGTCAAATCAACTAAGGGCCTGGTTGCAAACTCCGGACATGTCAAGTCAATGGATCATTATGTCATAGTCAACAGTATCGAACGCAGTGGACAGATCAAGGAGTACCAGCAACGCCCCCCCCCCCCCGCATCCCCATCGTCGAGCTGGCAGTGGAGTTCATCTGTAATGGCAACCAGGACGATCTCTGTCCTATGGCGAGGGTGAAAACCGGACTGGATAGGGTCCAGACCAGCTGTATCATCCAAATATTGCTGCAGTTGTCCGAACACAGCCTATTCAATCACCTTGCCCAGGAATGGAAGATTAGAGACTGGTCGATAATTGACAAGGGTTGTCGGGTCGAGGCTGGACTTCTTCAACAAAGGACAGACTATTGCCTCTCTTGGGTTATCTGGGAAGATCCCTTGTTCAATGGAGCTGTTAATTATCTTCCTCAGATTATCTTGTAATCCTTCCAAGCAGTTCTAGCCAAGAGGGGCATGAATCAAGAGGGCAAGTGGTTGCTCTTGCAGCAGTTAGGATTCTGATAACAGTTTCTATGTACAGTGGGGAAAATCGATTTAAAATGGGCCCATTGGACGGCCATGGAGCCTCCAATTCACGCATTTAAACAATTAAAACAATTAAAACATTTTAAAACAATACATTCAGAGTTAAACACGTAATCTACTAACGTAGTCCAGGCTGCTCCAATGGTCATTGCACATTGCTCCAAGTTTAAATGTACTTTTTAATTCTATGTTAATATTTATTTAAGTGTACATTGTATTTTAGGGCATCAAATTATTGCCTGTATGTAAAGCCACCTTGAGTCCCCTCTGGGGTGAGAAAGGCAGGGTAGAAATGTTGTAAATAAATAATAATAAATAATTTATTTTGTCTTTTGAAGCTCCACATGCTGGCCTCCTGAACTGGCAGTTCTTGAGGAGCTGAAATCACATAATACACCCATGGTGCCATTCCCCTCTCCTGAATATAGAAATGTGCCCCATCCTCTCTTGAATTTCGTTTGATTAATTTTTGCTCAGTTCCCCAGTTTACCAAGATCTTCATTTTTCAAAAGAAAAAGTTAGAATTATACATGTGTATTGACATGTCCTTTCACATGGTCTCAGATTTCCTTTAGGATAAAAATGGGGTTTGCATTTTCTACAGAACTCTTCACACCACATTCAAATAAGCTGGTTTTCTTCCTATTGTTCTGCCTACAATATTACAAACAATTTAGCATTAGTAGCTATCAACAATGCAATACAATCTCTTTGTGCGTGTTTAGGTATGATAAACCAATTCTGTTAAAAAGAAAGCCTAGAATTAAATATTCAGGGGGAAAACATGTATTAAGTTGGTTGGAAACATTTTGAGTTGAACTCAATGGTTTGTAATTACATTCAACCCATGCTGTTGCCTTTGGCAAATTGCCCACAGCTGTAAACTGAGCAATTGGCTGAAGGTGATTTAGGGGTATATATATTTTAGGAAGAATCCCAGAAGAGATCATAGTGTATGAAGCAATAAATGTCACCTATAGATCTGATAAATAAGGCATCTTGCTGAGCATGCCACAAACGACTCAATCCTCACCTTTAATATCAAAAAGGTTTAGCTGAAGCTTTTAAAAGCAAAATTGTTTTTCAGCTTTGGAAATGTTTGCTTTAAAGACAATAAAATCAAGTCATTTGAATTTCAAAAAAAATATTACACTCACTGCATTAAAAAAGAAAATACATGGTAAAATTAGCCAATTCCTTTGCAAATGATATTGAAGATAAAGCTCTCCATTCTGCTTTGAGAAATGGAATGAACTTCCATTAACATCTACTTTTGTCTTACAGAATTCCATCTATAATGCTACCTTAAAATGGGAAAGCAGTAGCTCAGGTTGTTATAACTGTATGGATTACATGCTCTGTTTTGCCCTCCTCTCTTAGGAACCTTTTACATTCAAGTGCCACCTCGGAGTTGGTTGAGGTAGGCAGGATTTCCCTGGGTACTGGTTGTGGGGGGTTGGGAGCAGGTCAGGGTTTTGCCCTCCCTTCTGCTTGAGATCCCCGTGTACAACTGGTGGGCCACTGTGTGATACAGAATGCTGGACTAGATGGGTTCAGGTCCAATTCAGCATGGCTCTTCCTATGTTCTTATGTTCTTACACTGCCATATAATCCAGATTATCAAAACAGATTATCTGAATTTTATATGGCAGTGTAGAAGGGGCCTCAGGTGTCTCCAGAATTCATCCCTCAGTCGGAAAAATCAGGTTTTAGTGGTAGCCAGGGCCCATTCCATACAGAAGTATAAAATCCACATTGAACTGGAATATATGGCAGTGTGGACTCAGATAATCCAGTTCAAAGCAGATATTGTGGTTTATCTGCCTTGATATTCTGAGTTATATGGCTGTGTGGAAAAGCCCCAGAACTGTATTTGCACAGTTAAGTCATTCAAAATAATAGCCACTTTTTCACTTTTGCTTTTTGTGAAATGTTGAGTTGGCTTGTTTTTTTTTTAGCCTGTTTTAATACACTTTGATTCCCTAACTGAAAAAAGGGAGGAAGGGGAGGAGCCATAGTCACTGGATAAATATTATTCTCTTTGATTTGTGATTGGACATGATGAGACGCAATGTGTAAATATGGGAGGACATATTTTCAAACAATTGTCTTTAATACTGGAACTGTGGTGGATATATCAGTTAGCTCTTGTAGATGCTAAGGCATGGCTTAAGTTATAGAAACATCATCTATTAGTGCACATCAATCTATTGCTAAAGTCAAGTCTAAAACTCAGCTATGTAGCTATATACAGGTGAGATGACAGCAATCAATGAATGTTAAGGCTTCAAGCTATGTTAAGGTCATTGTATCCACATACTGATTCAACAAAGCAGGAACATTCATAAGTTATTTATTTATTATTTCGACTTATATACCATCGTTTCCAATTGGCTCAGGACGGTTTACATCATATCGAACAACAAACAAGGCGCATAAAAACAGTAAAATAGAGACAGTTTCCACAATAGTCCGCTGACCAAGGATGGTTATAGGTTGAAAGCCTGCCGGAACAGTGCCGTTTTACACTCTTTCCGGAAAGCCAGCAGCTCACTGATTACTCGCACTTCCGGAGGCAAATTATTCCACAAGCATGGTGCTGCCACAGAGAAGGTTCTCTGTCTAGTTGATGACAGACAAATAGTTCACAAGGGCGGAATCTGTAGGAGGTTGAGGCTTTCTGAATGGAGTGATCTCTGGGGAACATATGGGAGCAGACGGTCCCTTAGGTACACCGGCCCCAGACCATGCAAAGCCTTAACTCAAGAAGCTGGAGTGAGATACAAAGAGTATTTGGAAATTGCATAGGGTGCATGTAGGGCAAAAAAAAAAGTTTAGTGACAAGGTAATGAGATGTTAAATCGACTAGGAGTAACAACTTGAGAGTTTCTGCAGGGGATCAAACAGATTTCTGCACATTCTACTGAACAGTTTAACAACGTTATTATACTCGTTCCACCCTTAACCCTGCTGTTCTGTCCGGACAAACTGTACACTTGTTATGTTCGGGTCATTTTGACCCGGGTGTTATTTTGAGCCACTGAAAAGTTCTTTTTGAATACCTGTTGCATTATTATACTGTGTGTGATCATAGTTGTTCATTATCAAAGAAAAATTGAATAAAAAACTTTTCTTTTTTTAAATTTTATGTTGATTAATGTAAAAAAGCCTAATTTGCATGTTACACCAAAGTAACAACTTGTGCGTGAATAATCAGCTATATCTTTTACAACAACATCAACAACAACTTCAGGTAACTATTAGAACAACTAACTTAAAACCCCTGCTGTTCTGTCAGGAAAACTTACTCTTGTTATGTTCGGGTCATTTTTGACCCGGATGTTATTTGTTGTTATTTTGAGCCACTGAAAAGTTCTTTTTGAATACCTGTTGCATTATTATACTGTGTCTGATCATAGTTGTTCATTATCAAAGAAAAATTGAATAAAAAACTTTTTAAAATTTTTTTATGTTGATTTATGTAAAACAGCCTAATTTGCATATAACACCAAAGTAACAAACTTGTGCGTGAATAATCAGCTATATCTTTTACAACAACATCAACAACAACTTCAGGTAACTATTAGTACAACTAACTAAAAACTAAAATAAATTTTAACAGTATAAAAGCATTTTGAAAAATAATCAGAAAAATAATCAGAAAAAAAAAAAAATCAGTTTTTCCCCCAAAGGTTTCTGCTAATCTATTTATTCAAAGGCAAAGAAAGAAAAGCACTTTTTCCACACCCCTTTCCCATCTAAATCTTTATTATTATTAATTATTATTAATTATTATTATTATTAGTTATAAATGTATCCATCCATTTATGTCCACCTAAAGCAAGTAGATAACTTGATAAACAATAGTAGATGCAATAAGTAGTCTCAAAATAAACTAAAAATCCTTTGTTTTACTCAAAATATGGTATTAGATTAGTATAAAAGGCTACTGGGTCATTTTGACCCGAACATAACAAGTGTGTAAAAAACTGTAGCGCAAAAAGTAAAGCACCGAAACAAAAAAATTAAGTACCCTTAGTATGAACCCCGTAAATTAGGAAAATAGAAGGAACCACAAGTTTCAAAATCAAAAAATGAATGAATAAACAAATATCTAATTTCCAAAACGGGTCAAATTGACCCGAGCAGTACAGCAGGGTTAAATGTATTTATGGAATGCATTTCAGTTGGAATGATTACTGCCTATGAAGTCCTTCCCTCATAGATTGCTGTATCCAAGATTACACATCTCATATTCCCAGGTGTATCAATTTTGGTAAAGAAGAATGATAATATTTCGTAAGGATACTGACCTACTTTTACTCATTTGAGTTGGCTAGAAATTATATAATTATTCTGCCCGAAGCACAAAAATGGGTCTTGAAATCGAGTGCATATGTTATAATAAAAGACTTCCTTCTCAAGGGAAAAGGCCGGCAGGTAATGGGAGTGATGAACATATTAATCAGTTTTTTTCCATATCATAATTCATCCTTCAGTAATTGAAACACATTCCTCTCTGAAAATATTAGAAATCAAATTATTATGGAAGAAAGAGGCTCTGAGAAATCTAGGCTAATTTTCTTGACAGGGGAAAATATGAAAGACAATGTCTAGTTCACTGGCTGCATGTGTTTTAATAGAACTCTCTGTAGTATGAACATTGCCTTCCACCTTCCATTCTATTTTTAAAGGGAGAGGGATGCAAACTTTAAGCAGATAATATTTAGAAAGTATGAAATACTCCAGTACATTGCAGTTGCTTCCTGTTCTCAAGGTAAAAAGAAATATAGTGTTTACAGAGTATATGGGAGTGGTGCAACTTTCTAACAGTTGCTTAGAATCATGGAATCCTGCAATTGGGTGGGCCAATTGTAGGATACCCATTCAATACAGAATCTCCAGCTGAAGTTTTCCCAATAGGTGTATACTTTCTTTTTGAAAAAGTCCAGAGAAAAAGAACCCACTACCAAGACTTCACTACATCTCAAGACAATTGTTTCCATCGCTGAAAACCATTCTCACTTTCAGGAAGTTCCTTCCAATGTTCCTTCCGATCAAAATCTACTTACCTGTAACTTCAAACCATAAGGTCTGGTCTTAACCCCTGTGGCCAAAGAGAACAAACCTGTCATCTTCTCTCTGTGATAGTAATTAATTAGAATACATCCATGTTGTCCTTCAGTTGTCACCAAGCTGAAGATGCCCAGCTCCTTCAAGTTCTTCTATGTTTTGTTTTCCGTGCCTTTAACCATCCTTGTTGTCCTTCTCTGAACTTATTCCAATTTAGAATCATAGAGTTGGAAGAGACCGCAAGGGTCATCCAGTTCAACCTATCACAGAGGTTTCTTGGTGGAATTTGTTCAGAATGGGTTTGTCCTTGCCTTCATTTGAGGCTGAAAGATTATGACTTGCTGAATGTCACTACTGGATTCCTCTGGATGAGGATGGATTGAACATTGGTGTCCCAGGCCTTTTCCACACATCTAAATAAAAAGCCACATTATCTGCTTTGAACTGGAATATATGGTCACGTCGACTCAGAAAACCGATATCAAAGCAGATGTGTGATTTTCTGCTTTGATATTCTGGGTTATATGGCTGTGTTGAAGGCCCCCAGTGTTCCAATCCAATGCTCAAACAACTGTACCACTCAGACTCTAGCATTCTATATACAAACCCCTTTTTCTTTCCACTTTCTCCTTGATTTTGCTGTGCATCCACATCTGCTTCCCACTTTTTCTTTTTTTCAAGGATTTGTTTCTGTCTGTACTTTTCCAGCCCCCTTTTCAAAAACCCTCATTGCTGTTGTGTTTTTTTTACCTTACCATGTCTAGCCATTAGATTCCAACTAGTAATTCCATGAACTTGTACAAATTAGGTTTTTCTAAAGTCACTATATGTTTATTTATCCTGTCCTAGAATTGCAATTTCTAGGCTTGGTTAGGTTCGTCGTATCCCAACAAATTCCGTTTGTATCTTGTTATAAAATCACATTAGAAACGTTTTTGACTCACGTCAAGCAACCCGGAAGTGACGTTTTAGTTTTGAAGCTGCAGGCGCCACATATTGGATCAGGTTTTGTTAGTTTCTTCCTATGATTTCTGCCCTTCTGTCTCAGGCTGAGATTTGCAGATTTCCTCCTGATCGCCCAGGCTTTCCTTCCCAAGCGGAGGGAAAGCATGGGCAATCGGGAGAAAATCTGCATCCTTTCCACTTCTCCCTCCTGGAAAGGACCAACACACGTTAGTTCCCAGGTGGCTAGGAGGAGTGGAGTGGATGCCCCCACTCCTCCTCGCCACCTTGGAACTAACGCGGGTTATCTTTAACTTGCGTTGGTTCCCAGGTCTGAGGGGGACTGGAGGGCATCGCCTCCACCCGCCCTTGCCACCTGAGAACTCATGCGGGTTATCTTTAACCTGCATTGGTTCTCAGCTGGCGAGGGAGAGTGGAGAGCATCACCTCCACCCACCCTTGCCACCTGAGAACCATCGCGGGTTATCTCAGAGAAAGCTCCTGACTTGTCAAAACGCTTTGAACTGGATGACACTGCCAGATAAAGTTAAAGACCCAGCTTTGCATGCAGGCATGTGGGGAGTAGTGTAATATGGAATCAGACTTGAATGTAGCAGCTTGAATAATGACTATGATACTTGGCACTGTTTTATTGTATTTACTGTATATGTTTTAACTGTTTTTAAATTTGAGATATTTATTATTTGTATGTATAATGTGAATTTTGCCGTAATCTGTAAATTGCTCTGAGTCCCCTTCGAGGTGAGAAGAACAGGGTATAAACATAGTAAATAAATAGATAATCTGGCATAAGCAGATAAACTAAGATCAATTCCTGGGATAATGGGCTGTGTCAATCCAACCTAAAATTGTTTATCCTAAATGTACAAAACTAAATATAATACAACTTACTGTTATACTAGAGGAATACCCATATTAGATTACAACTACAATGTAACTTAATTATGTCCTTTTCATTGGGGGAAATGAATTAATTATAATAAACTCTCTAGATTGGAAAATATTCACTGCCCCTTAAGTGTTTAAAAATGAGGTGAGGGAAAGCACCTGAAGTAAGGCCCCATATATACTTCCAGATTATTTGCTGTGAACTGGATTATATGGCAGGGTGGGTTTATATAAACCAGTTCAAATCAGATGTGGATTGCCTGCTTTGATAATCTGGATTATATGACAGCGTAGAAGCCTATGTCTTCAGCAGGACATCTAGCACAGACTGAATGCCTATTATCTGATCTGTGTTTTGACTGAGTAGGAGCATTTCTGACTTGTTTGAATTAATCTGTGATTTGTTCACTCTCAGCCAATTGATTATTAGTTTAAGACTTTAGCAGTTTCTTTAGATTGTGGTAGAAAGTTGTAGTACAGTGGAATCTCATCTCCATAGTGATAAAATTGAGGCTTGAGGGAGAGTGGCACACTGGGTCTAAAAATACTGGTTGCCAGGAGACAAAGGGGACAACTATAAGGCTATCATTTAGTTTTTAAAGAAATAATAAAGATCTAAGCCAATATAACATATGTGTCAGCTTCATATTACCCAAATCATAATGGTTTTTTTTAGTTATTTATTATATTCTTAAATACAAAGTGCCTTCAAAATATTTAATTTCTTATTAATATAGTAATACAACATAAATTTTAGCTGCATGCAGTAATAATATATTTTCTAGCTACTAAAGGGTCATTAATATTTTTAACATACTGTCTAATTTGTCTAAGGAGGCCCACTTGCCATTGGGCAAGCTGATGCTCTGGTCAGTCCACCACTGCTGAAAGGTCTCAAAGGCCAAAGGCTAAGGTACTGAACATGAGTACTGGGACTGTGGCACCGCTGGCTGGGTGTCAGCTGCATTAAAATCACTACTGACCGAAAGGTCATGAGTTCGAAGCCAGCCCGGGTCAGAATGAGCTTCCGACCAATTTTGTGTAGCTTGCGATCAATCTTTGCAATCCGAAAGACACTTACATCTGTCAAGTAGGAAATTTAGGTACCACCTATGTGTGGGGAGGCTAATTTAACAAATTTACGAGGCCATAAAAAATCTCTAGCAAAAGCATGCGGGGAATGTGGAAAGTACTTCATCAGTGTCGCAGATGGACAGTGAAGCGACAGCGCCCCTGGTGGCCAGAAAAGTTGGAATGTTAAATAGCCTCTGACTGTCTGTCTATATTCTGCTGGTGATCCGGAAATTGAAACTGGTACAGAATGCAGCAGCTCAATTGCTGGCTGGCGTCCATATGGCCAGCCACATAACACCCGTTTTGTGTGAGCTGCACTGGCTACCAGTGGAATGCCGGATCACTTTCAAAGTGTTGGTATTGACCTTTAAGGCCTTGAACGGTCTGGGGCCAGTGTACCTTAGGGACCACCTCATCCCATATTGTCCCACTAGGCCACTACGTTCAGAGTCGGGCCAACTTTTGGAGGTCCCCAGTTTCAAAACGTACCACCTTACGGCCACAAGACAGAGGGCCTTCTCGATAATCGCCCCTAGGCTGTGGAATGCACTGCCTTCCAATGTTTGTGCCCTTACAGATCTGCTGGCATTCCGGAAGGTGTGCAAAACTCTCCTGTTTCGGCAGGCTTTCGGGGATTAAGGCTGTAATTCTCCGGCTACCTCGTCCTCTTGTTGTATATAACCCTGATGAATTGTATTTTCATCCGTTGTCATCTGCTTGCTGTTGTCATCTGTATTTTACCGTGCTTTTTATTGTGTTGTACTGTGCTTTTATTGTGCTTTTAAACTGTAAATCCACTGTTGTGAGTCGCCTATTCACACTTGTTAGTGGCGACTAACAAGTGTGAATAATAAAATAAATAAATAAATGTGTTGTGTGTCTATGGCATTGAATGTTTGCCATGTATGTGTACTTTGTAATCTGCCCTGAGCCCCTGCGGGGTGAGAAGGGCGGAATATAAATACTGTAAATAAATAAATAAATAAAATACCTCAGCATCATCTTCTGGATTTGGCCCTTCAGGAAATCAACTTAGTTACTATAAATCAGTACCCTCAATACCCATTAAAGCAAAATGGTCAATGTCATAAAAACTACTATGAACAGACTCCCAATGTCTAGTTCTGGGCATAAAGTATCTGTCAAGGGACCTCTTCACATGGGCTTCTTTTTGGCAGTGGCGACAGAGTTTTTCAAGTTCAACCCTGGAACGTGCTGGCTCCCATCATACCCATTACAAGTATTTCCAGGGCAGGCCCATCGATGAACTGAAAAAAAACCCCTCTGCCACTGCCAAAAAGAATCCAGTGGTGCATGACAGGAGATTTCCCATCTCCCCATAAGGAAAGACAGGTTATGGCAGCTTAGTGAGTCTTCCTCTGTCTGAGGCAGTAGGGGGCAAGCTGAGACATTGCGGGGCACAGAATGACAGGTTCCTAAACTAAGGTTCCCTGGGGAGGCTTATGGATCTGTCATTTTGGAGTGGGGACAACAGCAGTGAGTGGAGAGAGACAAGAGGAAACCCTGTGTACCAGGAGTTGAGTTAGCCCCTCTCCATTGCTCCTGGCAAACAGGGTGCCTGTCTCTTCTCCTCACAACAGCTACATCCAAACAGAAAAAGAGAGGGGCTCCTGCTCTCTCAACTGTAATTCCCTCCACAATTGTCTTCCTTCAAAACAGTGTGAAGGTGTGTGGGTGTGGGGGGGCATGGCGATAGGGGGTGGAGGCAGTGGTCTTCCTTCACTTGGAGGCCACAGGCCAAGAGATGAGAGAATCATCTATCTGCCTGCCTTCTTGCTGCCTTGCCCTCCAGGGAGATTGGGGGGTTGAGCCTGCTGTTGGCCTCCGGGGTCTCACACTGGCTGCTTTTGCTAGATGATGCCAAGCGGAGGCTTAGCCAAGGCCTGCAGGCCATGTGCTCTCCATGCCAAATGAATCCAGCAGGCCTCTCCTCCAGGGAGAAGCACATGAAATGGAGGTGGAAGGACTCAGGTATGCTGATGCTGTGAGAAGGGAGGAGACACTGGAGGGTCGGCATCACAAAGGAAGAAGCCTTAGCCTATCTTGTGTGTTTATGTGTATGTGGTGGGGGACCTCTCTCTCACCAGGGAATTAGGGACGCTGTCTATGCAGGGCTTCAGGGTCAGCCGTCCATGTGGCAGGATGTGAGGCAGGAGGCAAGGCATAGTGAGGCACCTCCCTGGCTCTCCTTCCTTCCCCCTGTGTGATGAGGGGAAGCCGGAATGGAGGTGTCCCCCCCCCCTTTGGGTGGGCACTGCCAAAATGTAGCGAGACTGGCTGATTTTGGTGACACATGTGACAAAGTCCAAGGTGATTAACACTGTCTCTGCTTTATATTGAAGGATGAAATCAAATTGAATTAGATATAATCTCATCCAAAAATCCCTGGACCTGAGATGACACCACATGTTTCAAAACTTTGCCTCAAATTAGAATGTCAGAGACTTGTCCAGCATGGCAGGATCCAGGGATGACTTTATTATTAATGGCTTCATAACTGCCTCTTTCTGGAAATTTGGAACTAAACCTACTCAGTCATTCCTCTTTTGACTTTTTAAGAAGCCAGGATAAACAAGGATCTAACACGCATATGCGGGTTTTTTTGTCTCGCCTAGAATCCTTCAGTTCCACAAATTGAAAAAAACTATGCATATTATATCTAGACAAGCAGGGTCCAAAGTTACATCCTTTGGATCTGTATCAATTATAACATTGATGTCAGGGGTCTTTATGGATGCATTAGCAACAGATAAGACATTTGTCTTTGTTACTTGTATTGCCACAGAGTTAGCCCTCAGATAAGATCTAGCCTATGTTCAGACAGAATCACTCTGTATTTTGTGCCCGCATCACTCTTGTCACTTTCTCACTTATGTTATTGCCACCACCTCCCTGAAAAATTAGGTGGTTAGTGTGATTTTAGTTTGTAAGAGGAGAAGCTCAGGAGTAGTCATGTCTACAGCCCTGTCCCTTTTGCTATTCCAGAGGTTGGCCAAGACTCCAAAAACAATTGTCTACAAGTATCAGACTGTAAAGGCATACTATAATTTTTTTCTTTTTCTTTTTCTTTTTTTTGGGTTTTTTTAATTAAAGATTTTATTTACATACAAAAACAACTTACAATGTAGACGGAATACAAACCAGTGAACATTTTACATACACATAACCCACCACCAAGGCCTGAACAGGCATCCTTTACTTCGCCATATCTTTATAAATCAACCCTTAAACTAAATGTCAAATCCAAAATTCCTGACCAACAGGGTTATATTGCATTCTATTTTCACTCTCTAAAGTGTATTTAATAAAAACCGACCAGTGTGCTTCAAAATCTGATCTATTAGTTTTCCCCCCGAATACCTTCATTTCCATTGTTAGTTTATCATTTAAGGCTATGTTCCATACCTCCCTATACCAAGCTTCCAGTGTAAGATTAGTTATTATTTTCCAATTCCTTGCTATTATAATTCTTGCCACAGTGAATAAAATAATCATCAACTCTTTCTTTTCCTTTTCTAAATTCAACATTGTGGCATCCATTAGTAATGCTAACCTAGCATCCGGAGTAATATTTAGCCCTATAATATTGCTTATTTCGATAAATATAGCCTTCCAAAAATTCTTCACTTGGGGGCATTCCCACCATAAATTAAAATATGTCCTTTTGTGCATGCCACATCTCCAGCAGAGGTTGCTTTGCTTGCTGTCCATCTGATGTTGTTTGACCGATGTGGTATACCATCTCCATATAACTTTAAATACATTTTCTTTTAATCTTGTTGATAAATTCTTAACCACTCTCCACTTCAGAACCCTTTTCCAATCGAAATCTGTCAGAGGCCCTAGGTCTCCTTCCCAGACCTTTTCAAACAGCTTCAGCCCAATTTTCCCAATTAATCCTTTCCCTGTTATTGCTTGGGTTTTAAGTTTGCTTAACCATTCCTCATATTTATTCAATGCTCTACACCTGGGATTTTTACTTAAGAAGTCCCTTTTCCAGTTATACAGCTGTTGTCTCTCAAACCAGTTCAGAGCACCTTGTTCTTCTAACTTATTGAACTTGCCCATTGAATTTTGTATCCATTCTTTCCAGGAAAGAGCAGTTTCCACCTCCACTAATTTTTTATATTTAAGTTTAATTCTCAGGTCTTCTATAATTATCAATGCAGCCTTGAGTCACTTCTGGGTTCGAGAAAGACGGGGTAGAAATATCATAAACAAATAAATAAATACCTCCCTGTCTGTATAGAAAGCCAACAAATAAAATATAGCCATCTCCTTGAAATACTCATTTAATACTTGCACACAGTTTTGTACAACATTCAAAACTGCATCTGAACACCCAGCTGTGCAGGTGGACATTCACACTCTATCATTCTTGATATCTTGCAGAATGGTTCTGATAGTCACACATAATTAATAAACAATTTCCTATACATAACTATTATCTCTTCTTTGTGACTGATGGGTCAACAAGATATTGTTCATGGGTCAATAGTACACTGTTATCCGGTCATGGGATGTATGACATATATTAGCTGTGCATGTAAATGAGACTTTGACAGATTTAAAATGTAATCTAAATGAAACATTATACAAAGTCTCTCTCTGTGTGTGTGTGTGTGTGTGTGTGTGTGTGTGTTTGAGAGTGAGAACATTATGAAATGCAGAAAAAATTAAAAAGTGTTAGGTTACTAGAAAAGCTTTCAAAAACAGAATATGAAAATATGCTTTATGAACTCAATGCTCTTGTATATCGTATATACGCCAGTAATCTAAATTCATTTTCTGAGATGAATAAACATGTTATTCAAGGGTCAATGGATGATTATCAGTGCTTTCAGATTCAAACTAAGTACTCATGTTGCAAAAACAATAAGCATATTACATATTAGTTCCTATAAAGTATTTATCTAACTAGCTTGTTTTTTCTTTAACCATGATGTTTCCAGCAACATAGGGAGAGTGGTGCTGATATTTTTTTAGTTTGTGAAGACTGACAATGGAGCAAAATCAAATATATTTACAATTTACAACTTGAATAGACAATTACTGCCATATCCACTGTATATTCCCTAAAGTTATTTGCTTTTTAAAAACTCAACAATCTCATCTCCTACATGTAAGATAATTTAGCAAATTTTCCCACTCATCAGGACCTTATCAGATAGGCAGGGGTAAAGCAGGAGACAGCAGAGGACAGTGGAGGAAATTGTGGGGCAGCAGAGGGAGCTGCCAGGCTCTGTTACAACCCACCCACCCCCCAAATCAGGGTCCGTAGGGCGCTTCCAGACAACCCTTTATCCCAGGAGCATCCACATTTTTTAAATGTGGATGTTCCTGGGGGTCTGTCTACACCCACCCCAGAAAGCGCACACTTTCTGGGTTGGGTGTCCAGATGTTCTTCCAGGACTGGCCCGGCAGAACAGATGGAGATCCTTCCCCCACCCACCCTCTACAGCACCCAAGCCACTTTTAAAAGTAGAATAAACTAATCTGGCTTCCATTACAGTCTTGTCAGTGTAGCAATGACGTGCTAGGAGAGGGGGGGGGGGAATCTAGGCGCCAGGAGAGCTCCGGCAAGACAATAATGGAACCCTGGTTAGTTTATATTACTTTTAAAAGGGGGTTGGGGGCTGTGGGGGAGGAGGCTTGTAGTCCGGAAAACTGTGGGAATGGTGTCTGGACTGTAGTCTGGACACCAGAATTAGTGGGTTTATCTCACACCTTCCAAGAAGACATGGAATAAATCCACTAATTAATTCACCACAAACCAGGGTTTTCCTGGTTTGTGATGAATTAATTGCAAGTTGGCCAGGATGTCATCTGGACAGCCCCCTTTTTATTGGGGAAGTTTCCATAATAAAGGGGCTGTCTGGATGAGCCCGTAGTCTCCCTTCCCACAATGTTTCCCCTATCTGCCCCCACTTACTCCTCAGCTTCTCTTCTGTTCTTCAATGAGCCAGGTATACACCTGACTCTTTTGGGTTCTGTTGCTGGCACGAAGCTCAACGGATTCCTGGTGGAAGTAGCCCTGCGTCATGTAATGGGCTCCATGGGACTCCATTCTGGCAGTGGAGAGAAGCAGGGAGAAGACACTCATTATCTGTATTTGATAAGTCTGTCCATCCATTAGAAAATAAATTGAATTTATTTCCAGTTTACTCATTGCATTAAAAAGCCTGTACTGGGCCTAAAGATGTCTGTGATATTTGGTATTTTCCTTTACCTCAGCAGAGTGTTGGAAGTGTCCCCAAGCCATGAAGTAGCTAGGCCTCATATTCCCCTGAGTGATGTAGGAAACTTACTGTGTAATAATGGTTAAGTTGTTATAAACATACTTTTCAAACAGCTCAATATCTAAAGACAGAAATGCCTAAACACCTCAGGAGGGTATTTACCAGAACGAGATTTGAAGAGCTGGACACAACAGTCAAATATGGACAGTTAAACCAAGTTCCACATAATGAACTTCTATGTGTCTGTGGAGCATCAGAGGTAGAAGGCATCACACATGTACTGTTCAGATGTAACTTGTAGAAAGAGAGAAACCAATACCTCAGATCATACCCTATACAAAATACATACGGGGATCCTTATATTAAAACTACATTTTATTTGTCGGCCAGAATGCTAAAATAACCCCCCAAAAGGCCCTTTTAAAATATAAATATTCAGCTGAGAACTGCATATTTGGAGTTGATTGGGGTAAATTGTAGATGTGATACAGATATTTGATCTGGATCTTGACTTCTCGTCAGCAGCTAGATTATTTAAACTTTGGTTGTAACGTGGGTTGTATGCTGTATGTGTATGTGTCAAGTGTTTTTGTCAAATGTTTTGATCCAGCCGATGGTCTAATCAATAAAATAAACTACTGGGTTGTTGTGAGTTGTCCAGGCTGTATGGCCATGTTCCAGTAGCATTCTCTGCTTACGTTTTGCCCACATCTATGGTAGGCATCTTCAGAGGTTGAGGGGTCTGTTGGAAATGAGCCAAGTAAGGTTTATATATCCGTGGAATGGGAGAACTTTTGTATGCTTGAGGCCAGGCCCGGATTATCATTGAGGGCACCAAGGGGGGGCGCCAGATCAAGGCCCAAAAAAGGCAATGACTCAGGCTGAGTTGTCCCAGCGGCAGCTGCGTGGCGCCCTTCCACGTGGCACCCCATTCACGCAGCGCAGCTGTCGCTGCCTGTGGGACAACTCGGCATGTCCTCAGAAGGAGGGAGTGAGGAGGAGGAGTGCAGCCCGAGTGACGTCACTCCCTCCGGGGGTGGGGGCCGAGCTACATCACTCCCTCTGGGGGCAGGGCCTGAGAGACATCACTCGGGCCCCGCCCCAAGAGGGAGTGACATTGCTCGGGCTGCACTCCTCCCTCCCTCCTTCTGAGACCACGGCGAGTTGTCCCAAAGGTAGCGGCAGCTACACTGCGTGAATGGGGCACCAAGCAGCTGAGCTGGGACAACTCGCTGTGGCCTCGGAAGGGGGAGGGAGGAGGAGTGCAGCCCGAGCGACGTCACTTCCTCTGGGGGCGGGGCCCGAGTGACATCACTCCCTCCGGGGGTGGGACCCAAGTGACATCACTCGGGCCCCGCCCCAAGAGGGAGTGATGTTGCTCAGGCTGCACTCCTCCTCCCTCCCTCCTTCTGAGACCATGGCGAGTTGTTCCAAAGGCAGTGGCAGCTGCGCTGCGTGAATGGTGCGCCGCGTGGATGGGCGCCGAGCAGCTGCCGCTGAGACAACTCGGTGTGGTCTCGGAGGAAGGGAGGAGGAGTGCAGCCCGAGCGACGTCACTCCCTCTGGGGGTGGGGCCCGAGTGACGTCACACCCTTTGGGGGCGGGGCCTGAGTGATTTCACTTCCTCCGGGGACAGGGCCCGAGTGGCGGCGCGCAAAAGGTGGCGTAATTCCAAAGTGTGACCTAGGGCACCAAAAGGTCTTAATCCGGGCCTGCTTGAGGCAAGTATAAATGTTGCAATTGGCCACCTTGTTTAGCATTTAATAGTCTTGCAGCTTCAAAGCCTGGCTACTTCCTCCCTGGGGGAATCCTAGAGTGTTGCTCTTTATTTGCTGTACTGATTTTAGAGGGTTTTTTAAATTAAAAAACTGGTAACCAGATTTTGTTCATTTTCATGGTTTCCTCATTTCTGTTGAAATTGGCCACATGCATGTAGGTTTCAATGTCTTCTCTGTGTAGTCTGACATGGTAGTTGTCAGAATGGTCCATTCTGTGTTCTCAAATAATATACTGTGTCCAGGTTGTTTCATCAGGTGCTCTGTTACGGCTGATTTCTCAGGTTTAAAAAAAATCCTGTAAAATCAGGAGAGTAAATAAAGAGAAACACTCAAAAAGCAGGAGAATTTCAGACAAGAATCAATCAGGGCAGGTAAAACCTTCAAACAAAGGATTCCTCCAGGCAATCAGCCAGCCATTGAATGCTAAACAAGGTGGCAATTTGCAAGTTCACACTTGCCTCAAGCAGACCAGAGTTTTCTCCCACCCTGGGCATTCCACAGATATATAAACCTACCTTGCCTAGTTTCTAACAGACCTCACAATCTCTGAAGATGCCTGCCATAGATGTGGGCAAAACATCAGGAGAGAATGCTTCTGGAACATGGTCATACCGCCCAGAAAACTCACAGCAACCCAATGATTCCAGTTATGAAAGCCTTTGACAACCCATTAAACAAACTACTACTGTGTAATAAAAATATCAACACAGAGATATTATTTCACTGTTAGAATACAGGAAGGCTTTTATCTTCAGTTACTTAAGAAGATATAAACACACAGCTATATACACAATAAACAATATACACAATAAACACACTCTCTCTGTGTTATAGCTCCTCCGTCCTCCATCCACTTTTTACAGCTCCAGCCGCCTACACAGAACATAGAATGGAGGTGCCAACTACACTCCACACAGAGAACAATCGCATGATTTTGCTACTCTACAGAGTGTCTGAGGCCTCCACGAGTAGGCCTTTGGCCAGGCCTAAAGGCCTCAGTACTTTATTTATTTATTTGTTTGTTTATTTAAATTTTTATACCCCGACCTTTTCACCTCCATGGAGGGACTCAGACCGGCTTACAGCAAAATGCAATGCTAGAGA
This sequence comes from Anolis apletophallus, assembly GCA_030556195.1. Classification (NCBI taxonomy): domain Eukaryota; kingdom Metazoa; phylum Chordata; class Lepidosauria; order Squamata; family Anolidae; genus Anolis; species Anolis apletophallus. Next base: position 114,918,633 of record JARBWK010000004.1, read on the forward strand.
AATTTAAAAACATCTTAAACAGCATATTAAAATACATAAAAAGCAGACATACATAAAAACCACATTGCCATTAAAACACATTCAACTCGTCTGTAAACATGGTCACATTGTGCTCAGAAACTAGTTCAGGTTAAAACCTGAAGTAAACCACTTTGAATTGTGCCATGCTCCCTTTGGGGTCTTTCCCATTGGAACTGGCAGAAAAATGCATCACAGTCCAATTGAATTGTGCTTTTCCTGTACCCGAACAATAATCCCTCCTGTTGGTAGCATCCCTGCCTCAGGCTGGCTTGTTGGAATCTAAACAATCTGTATTCTTCTTGCTGTGGGACTGTAAGTTCCAACTGTACATCTCCGCCAAACCCAAGAAGGATGGGACAATCTTGAAGCACCACCTCTCTGCCAGCAATGTTGCACTTTCTTTGCTGTAACAAGGACATTTCTGTGGCCTTCTGACCGCCAACAATTTTGATGTGCTGGACTATGGTTTATAACTTCCTTTGCCTCTTCCCCTTGGCTTCCCTGAGCTCTGGCCTGCACGTGCTTGGCAGCATGACTCATTTCAGATTATAATCCATCTCAGTTTATTCTGGGAAAGCCTCGTTTCACATCCAAGTCTTCACCCGCCTCCTGAAGGACAACAGAGAGGGGGCAGATCTAACATTGCTTGGGAGGGAGTTCCACAGCCGAGGGGCCACAACAGAGAAGGCCCTGTCTCTCATCCCCACTAGACGTGCTTGCAAAGATGGTGGGACTGAGAGCAGGGTCTCTCCAGAAGATTTTAATGTCCTTATTGGTTCATAGGGGAGAATTTGTTCGGTCAGGTAAACTGGGCCGGAACCGTATAGGGTTTTTTAGGTTAAAACCACCACTTTGAATTGTGCTCAGAAACTAATTGGCAGCCAGTGGAGCTGGCGCAACAAGGGAGTTGTGTGCTCCCTGTACCCCGCTCCTGTTGGTAACCTGGCTGCCGAGCGTTGGACTAATTGCAGCTTCCAAGCAGTCTTCAGAGGCAACCCCACGTAGAGAGCATTGCAGTAGTCTAATACTTTACCAGTATTATCTAGGCCAGTTACTTTAAAGACCTGACATGTAGATGGGAAAACATGGCAAAATTTGCCCACTTGTCACATAAAGAAATATGTGGGAACATATTGAGTTTTTAAAAAAACCTGAATTGTCCCCCCTCCCCCAAAATTGGGTGCTTGGTGGTTTAAAAATAATCCCTGGGTCCTGCCTGGAGGTGTCACAATGCTGGGACTAGGCCCGACCCCTTAATTACACACACAGAGACGATAGTCAATTAACAATTTATTGAGTAATCAAAAACAGGTGAAAAAGGGTAAAATGTCCAAATGGTTCAGAGAAAAGCAATTAGAATCCAAAGGTCAAAAAGAAAAGTCAATCAAAATGCAAGGGTCCATAAAAACAAAGCAAAGTTCAATCAGGCAAGGTAATCCGTGGAATTCAACAAGGCAATGTCCATGAAAATACAAGGTCCAAGGTAAACTCTTGGCAAGGCCACCAGACTATGGCTTCCAGGAACCAGGTCGCTTCACTCCCTTCAGATCAGAAGTGGCCGACCAACTGATGAACCGTTCCCACGGAACGTATATTTAATGTCCTCCTTTGTGAGACTAACGCCGCTCTAGGCTTAGTCTCCATTCCTTTCTATTGGCCTCAATGCTTCTTCTACGGTCAAAACTCCTTCCCGGCCGAGCCACAGTTGGCTCGCTATCTTCTTGAGAAACTTCCTCCCTTTCAGTTTCCATCAGCTCATCCCCCGCTGGTTCCCAGATACGTTCCTGAGAACCATGCCCACCTGGTTTCTCATATGCATTATCTGAATCTGTGTCAGATTGACCTTCCCCCTCCTCGTAAGCCTCGGGCCAGATGTCGTCCCATTGCAAACTGTCTGTAGGAGATGCAGGCCCATTGGCCCCATCATCCACTCCACCTGTATCCCCATCAATCAGGTCCAAGGCAATTGGGACCCACGGGGCGGCACCGGAAACCCCCCCCCCCCCCCCGGCTGAACTGGAGGCTGGGTTGCTACAGGAGGCCACAAGCTACACTCTTCCCTCCTCTGATTTATTAATACCATACACGCTAAGCCTATGCGATCAATGACAAAATGTTTCAATTGAAATTAAGGGGTGAGGGGATCGTTTCGAAAGTGTTTCCAAAAATGGGTGTGTCTATGAAACATAAATGGATTTCATATTTAAACTTGGGTGCCATCTCCTTAAGAATGTATATGCAAAAACAAGCATTCCTCAATTAATAAAAATAATAATAATCCCAAATGTTACTTCTTACTTTAGCGGATGATCTGCCTAGGGAATTGGACATGGGGAGTGTGTCCCTGTTCATTTTGCTGGACCTCTCGATGGCCAGCTTTTGCCAGCATGGAGGCAAATGGTTGGCATGCCTTCAGTTAATGAATTTTAGGCTTTCAGGAAGCCACTGAATCAAATTCAGTAAATAACTCAAAAATTCAGTTTATGAAACTTGCACATTCTTTGTGGGGGAGTAAAGATTCTGCAGCCAGATACATTCTATTCTATTCTATTTATTTATTTATTTGCAGGATTTATATTCCACCCTTCTTACTCTGCAGTGGACTCAGGGTGGATTACAATGTACATATAAATGACAAATATTCTATGCCATAGACACACAATATATATAGGCAGACAGTCAGAGGCTATTTAACAATCCAGATTCTGGCCACCAGGGGAGCTGTCGCTTCCTCATTCTTTGCATATTTCCTGGAGATTTTTATGGCCTCGTAAATCAGTTAAATTCTAATTCAAGAAATACTGGATTCTTCAATCTGTGTACATTAGCCAACCGGAGTCACACTTACTCTTATGTTACACAATTATTACAGTGAAGTCTCGCTTATCCAACATAAACGGCTTGGCAGAATGTTGGATAAGTGAAAATGTTGGATAATAAGGAGGGATTAAGGGAAAGCCTATTACAAATCAGATTGCATTATGATTTTTTTTGTTTTACAAATTAAGTACCAAAACATCATGTTTTACAACAAATCGACAGAAAAAGCAGTTCAATACACAGTAATGTTATGTAGTAATTACTGTATTTACAAATTTAGCACCAAAACCTCGCACTGTATTGAAACAGCTGTGGATACGGGTGGGAGAGAGGCTGTGGGCCCTTCCACACAGCTCTATATCCCAGAATATCAAGGTGGAAAATCCCACAATATCTGCTTTGAACTGGGTTATCTGAGTCCACACTGCCATATACTCCAGTTCAAACATGTGGGATTTTCTGCCTTGATACTCTGGGATATAGGGCTGTGTGGAAGGGCCCTGGGTTGGATAATACAGAAGGTCAGATGAGAGGAAGTTGGATAAGTGAGACTTATCCAGTATTGCTTTCTTCTAGCACAGCTTCATATTATTCCTCAGATTTCTAAAAAATCATTGGACAATTTGAAAGAAAACAAGAAGGGAGTAGAGATGATCAGAAGGCTGCATGCTACTTGCAGAACCACCTCTTGTGTTTGGGCTGACTGCCCTGGGAATTGTATCGGGACACAGCCATATCTGTGTCATAAGGAACTCTTGCTTTCAGTGCAGAACAAGTTTGTTCTTTGAGACATGACACACTAATTCACCCCAATATCTTCTGAATTTAGCAATCAACAACAGATAGTTCTTTTGTTCCCAAATACTCAAAGCTGTGGCATATGACCCTTTGATCCAGCTGGTACATGAAACAGGAAATTTTTCTGCCAAATGTCAAGGAAAAGGGGACCCGACAGAGCACTTTCTGTAGCAAGCTGGACCTAACAAATCCCTTTGCTTTCTTCTAAAACTGAGCTGAATACATTACATTGAAGAGCTACAAAGAATTAACTGATGTGGTCTAGCTCTGATCTTTGTTTTGGTCACCTCACAAACAAATCAGACCTTCATTTACCATCTGACCCTTAGTTGCCATCTGCACCACTCTGCTGAGAATCCTAAAAATAAGTATGATAACTGCTTGATTTGGAAATCATTACAACAACAGAGTTTGTCTGTAACCGTAGCATTTACAGATTTATCCTGATCTGCTAGTCTTCTCTGAAATAGTTGTGGAAAACGTTCTGTGTGAATAGGAGAACCAGCTGGGTCATTTAAAAAGCAAGAGTACATGAAGAGTACATTAGTTTTCTGCCTCTTGGAAAACGCATGTCACTTCTAATCCCAATTACATCCAAATTATCCCATTTGTAATATCATATAGAGTATATAAAAAGGTGGAACCAAAGACCAAGCAAAGAGTAAAAAATTACAAAGCTGTATCTTTCAGAATCACAAAAAATTACTAAAAAGGACATTTATTTCAGACATTTATATCCCGTCCTTCCTTCTCACCCCCGGAGGTGGATTCAGGGTGGCTTACAATCGGCAATCATTAGATGCAAACAGTAGTAATAAAACATAGTTAAACACTAATTAAAACATCATCATAGGTTGAAAAGACCATTTAAAAGAGACAAGTCCAAGTCCAGAGTCATAATTCAAAATCCATTCACTGTCAATCAATCCACTGCACCGGGAATGTGGTGCAGCTAGCTGGGTGTCAGCTGCATAAGATCTCTACTGACCAGAAGTCATGAGTTCGAGGCCTGCCAGGGTCGGGGTGAGCGCTCGACCAACTGTGTAGCTCGTTGTCGACCTTTACAACCCGAAAGACAGTTACATCTGTCAAATAGGAAATTTAGGTACTACTTGAGTGGGAAGGCTTCATTTAACTGATTTATGAGGCCATAAAATATCCAGGAAATACACACAAAAGGAGTGAAGAAATGCGACAGCTCCTCCTGGTGGCCAGAAAAGCTGTAATGTTAAATTGCTTCTGCGTCTGTCTTATATGTTGCATGTCAAATGGCATTGAATGTTTGCCTGTATATGTTCATTGTGATCTGCCCTGAGTCCCCAGCAGGGTGAGAAGGTCAGAATATAAATGATGTAAATAAATAATAAATAAAATCACATGTTTTCTCTTGCCCAAAAACTTGGTCCCACAGCTATGCTTTCAATTTCTTCCTGAAGGACAGGAGAGAGGGGAATGACCTGATTTCATTAGGAAGTGTGTTCCACAGATGGGAGGCCACCACTGAGATGGCCCTGTCCCTCGTCCCTGCCAGATGCACAAGCGAAGGTAGCGGGATCGAGAGCAGGGCCTCCCCTGACAATCTTAACTTCCTAGGTGGATCATTGAGGGAAATGCATTCAGACAAGTAAACTGGGCCGGAACCATTTAGGGCTTTATAGGCTAAATCCAGCACTTTGAATTGTGCTCGGTAGCAAACTGGCAGACAGTGGAGCTGACGTAACAGCGGGGTGGTATGCTCAGTGTACCCCACTCCAGTGAGCAATCTGGCGGGTGTCCATTGGACTAGATTCAGCTTCTGAACCATCTTCAAAGGCAACCCCACGTAGAGCATGTTGCAGTATTCATATTTGTGAGTGAATGAGTTCAGGTGATGTTTCATACTGTCCACATTTTTTGAATATGAGGATTTATCTCCATCCCTCGAATATCAATAGAATGTAGCATGGCTATAACCTCAGGAACCTTGGATCTGTCATTTACTGAGGCTGGATCTACACTGCCATATAATCCAATTTCTCAATCCAGAATATTTGATTTGAACTAGATTATCTTAGTCTGCACTGCCATATAATCTAGTTCAAAGCAATTGATAGGGCACAAACTACACTGCCATATAATCCAGTTTCTGATTCTGGATAATCTTCTTTGAACCAGATGATATGGCAGTGCAGACTCATATAATCTGATTCAAAGCAGACAATGTGGTTTCGGAAACTGGATTATATGGCACTGTAGATCCAGCCTCATGATATTTTTGTAAAGATTAAATTTTGAGAAGGACAGTCGAGCCCTGCATGTTGCTTAAAATTCAAACGAGCAAAGGTAGGGAATAAAACATCTAATAAATATAATAGCCATTCCAAGGCCTTCCCAGAAAATGTCTGCAGGCTGTGAAATTTCTTCTTAAAGGTTGCAAGACTCCCTGCTCCCTGTTGTCTTTCCACCAACTGAAAGCAAACAAACATCCTTAAATTAAACTTAACAGTGTGTACTAATACTGTGTTTGTTTTAATATTACAACCTGGCATGATTTTATTTGTATCCCTTAAAAATACCTTACGAACTTCTCCTTGTTTGTGCAGAAAGCTGGGGTACAAGTTGACTATATAAATAAAACATGTCAATTTTCTCATATTTTCCCCTGCATCTTGTTTTGCAGAATGATTTGGGAGGAGTTTTTAACATAAAGAAACCAAACTATGTAAGAAGTAAAAATGATGGAACAGCTGGGGTTGCAAAGGGGGGGATGGGACGTAAACCAATGTAGTCATAAACTATGTCCTTAATCTTAGAATTATAATTGCCACCCAAAAAAAGGAAAGAAAGATGAGAATAAAAAAGGAATGTGACAGAGCACATTTCAGCCTTTCTGTTTGGAACTTGAACAAACAACTCTCAACATAGCAACATGCTGGTGAAGGTCTCATACATATTCCTTAGGTTTATAAAAAGAAAAGAGACTGTATTTCCAAAAGTACACTTGAAATGCACTATGTATAACCACCAAGGACAGAACAAGTGACTCATTCTGCTACTTAATGATACATGTTAAAAGCACAACTAATTTATTTAATGAACAGGTCTGGTTTCATTCTTTTTTTATTACCCACTGTGATTTTTGTGTCTTGGAATAAGATCAGTCTTTACCTTTGGGATGAAAGTTAGGGTCTGCAGTTTGAAATGCTTGAAATACCACAACTGCCTTAATCAGGGGTTCTCAAACTTTTTCAGCCTCTTTTTCAGTTCTTTTTGAAGGAAATGTTTCTTGTGGAGCCATAAGAAATGTTTATATATTACATACTACGCATTGCTGTAGCCCTCAGAAAACAGAGGAATTGTTGCACCGTAGACCTGAAGGACCCCTCAGTAAACCACTTGAGACCGGCCACGGTTAAATACTTTATTTAGAATAAGTAAAAGTAGTAAAAAAGAGAGTTATAGTCCAACGGTGCTTCCAAGCACCCGAGTATTGCAATGCAATAGTCCAAAGGCAAAACAGAATCAAAATAGGTAAAAAGAGTCTTAATGCCCCAATGGCTAATCCAGAGGTAAGTTCTTGGCACAAGGCTTGGCAGCTAGAGTTCAATGGCTGGAAGCCCCGACGGCCAGACAAGGTTCTGTGAAGACTTGGCTTGAAAGCTGAACGTTGGCGAAAGATGCCACACATCTTCCAAACCTAACTTTAATAGGTCTCCCAGGCTTTGATCATTACGACGCACTGGTACGTCATAACTAGTTCCCATAACAGTCCTCCGGCTGGGCCCTCTCAAACCTCCCGCATGGGAATGGTATGTCAACCCAATTAGCACAGGCACCTGGACGGACGGGAGTTAACCCATCCCCTCCTTTCCCCCGGTTCTTATCAGCCCGAGTTACAGCTGACCGGTTTCTGTCCTTGAACACTGGATGAACTATGGGCTCCTGTAGCATCTTGTCTTAAGCTTTGCAGGCCTCTCTGAGGCTTGAGATTTAACATGGTGTTGGTCTTGCTGAGGGCCTGAGACAGGCTGGGGTGTGACAGGAATTCCAGTTGAAGCAACAGACAGAAGGGACAGACGGAAAGGACATTGATAGATAGAATAGAAGGTAGATGGACAGAACATAGATAGATAGAGTAGTAGATGGAGTGATTGATGAATAGAAGGATGGATGGATGGACAAATAGACAGGTTTACAACCAAAGGGGGCTGGACCAGATGGCCTCTGGGACTCCCTTCCAACCGGTTGACCATCTGTTGGGAGGACTTTGATGGTGTCTTCCTTTACTAGAAAATGAGGTTGGACTGGATGACCTTTGGGGCCCTTCCTATACCCCAAAGGATTTCCCGCACCCGTCTGGCCATGTGTGACATCAAAGGGCCTCTTCCCTGGCAATCCTCCTCCCTCCCTTCCCGTCCTCCCACTTAGCCATGTGTTGCTGTGGCCTAGCCTGGTGATATGGAAAACAATTTAAAAGTAAACAACTAAATACTTTTAAAATTGAAATACTAACAGTAAAATATTTTAAAGTTAATTAAATATTTTTAAATTTAAATGTTGTAAAGTTAAACAATTAAATATTTTTAAATTAAAACATTAAAATTAAATATTTTTAAATTAAATTATTATTTTTTTAAAAAGTATTAATGTAATTAAATATTTCATAATTAAAACAAATAAAATAAATTAAAATACAATATTAAAATAAAGTATTATAAAATTAAACTATTAAATATGTATAAATTATAATATTAAAATTAAAGGAATATTTTTAAATTAAAATGCTAACATAAAATACTTTAAATTTAACAATGTTATATTTTAAAATTGAAAATATGAGGTGTACGGTTGAACGTCTTTCTGAAGGGGAACAATGCACCTCTCCTGAATTCCATGATGCCACCGCATCACTTAGAAAGGGGGAGAGGAGGGAGGGACCAGCATTTTCGTGCATGCTCTATATCCTGTTATAGCATTTGTGGGGTTTTAAGTGTCACTTAGAAAAGGGGAGGGGGGAGGGAGGGGGAAGTGTTTTTTGGTGTGCTTTTGTGAGTGAAAGACATACATTGGTTTAGTTGGTGTATTGTGGCCAAATTTGATGTCAATTTGTCCAGTGGTTTTTGAATTATATTAATCCCACAAACCAACATTACATTTTTATTTATATAGATTACATATTATATAATATATAATGTGTGTGTATATAATGGGCAAACTTTTGGACACATTGCATTTTAAAATTTGACAAATGTGCTGCACCAATGGCAGATGGATGAAGAATGTTTGTGTGAAGTAATTGAAAACAAAATGAACAAATTCCCAAGTACACTGCACACATTTCATTTGCAGTCCGAAGAAGAAGAAGAAGAAAGAAAGAAAGAAAGAAAGAAAGAACAATACAATATTTGAAATGAATAACAATTTTAAGTAATATAATTCCGAGGAAGATTCCAGAGGCCATCCAGTCCAACCCCCTTTCTGCCCGGCAGGAAAAGCACAATCAAAGCATTCTCAGCAGATGTCCATCCAGCCTGTCATAATAATAATAATAATAATAGAAGCAATCCCAGGGGCTATCCAGTCTAACCCCCTTCTGCCATGCAAGAAAAGGGTTCTGAAAGCAAGGAAGGTATGGGGAAAAGGGTCTGCATGGTGAGAAAGGGAAGGAAGGAAGGGGAAGGGAAGGGAAGGGAAGGGAAAGAAAGAGAAGGGGAGAGAAGGGATGGAAGGAGAAGGGGAAGGAAAGGGAAAAGAAGGGAAGGAATGGGAAAGGGAGGGAAGGCAGCCCTTCATAGCTGGGCTCTCCAACATCAGCAGGTCCTGCCCTCGCTGGCAATAACGGCACAGCAAGGTCCAAGCAATGCTTCTATATCGAATCCTAGGTGGGCCCTGCAGCAGGCCCTGGGCTACCCACCACCAGGGCCTGGAGAACAACTTCCCCGCCAATGCATCCCTGGGGCCCCAGCCCATATTCTATGGGACCCCTGCTGCTGCCAAGCTGCTCTTCATGGAGAGCTCCAATCGCACTGCCACCCCACCCCCCACCCCCCCCTCCTGGGTCGGCTCCATGCCCCATTCTGCCGCTCACCCTTTTTTCCTGCCCCACTTTCAGCTGTTGTGCTTCAGTGGCTGTGCTTCCAGCAGTTGTGCTCTGGTGATGCCTGCTTTGGCAATGGGCACTTCCAGTGGTGCTTCGACAGTGGGGTAAACAAGCCGAATGGTGCCTTTTCTCCTTCCCTGCAACTTGGAGGGGGAGGGGCAGGAGAGAACATCAGAGCCCCTGACTCTGCTTTGCAGAGCCCTAAAAGACCATGGAACACACTTCAAGAACTGCTACTTATTAGTGGCTAGTTATTGCTAATCAAATTTGAACCATACAATTTCAGGTTTAAGAATATCATGGATCCACGAATATTTCCAGAGTATTTGTTAAGGCAGGGCTGTCCAACTGCCGGCCCTGCAGGTGTTTTGGATTTCAACTCCCAGAAATCCTAGCCAGTTTACCAGCTGTTAGGATTTCTGGGATTTGAAGTCCAAAACACCTGCAGGGCCAGCAGTTGGACAGCCCTGTGTCAAGGGAAGGCCCACTGGTTCACATATTTATATGAAGAAGATTCATTTATATTTAGAAAAGCAGCACATGCTATAAAAATCTGGTTTAAAAACGAATAGAACAAAGCCATACATACATTTGCTACAGCCTGTGTTGTGTTATGCTATGGATTAATTGTCTAGGCTTTCAAATATGTGGTGCATTTTGAGAGCTCAAATGGATTATTTATACGATTCCTGTAATTTGAGCTCTACTGCCCTAAAATGAGAGAAAAACATACATTACATCATAGGGTGGTGATGTCTTTTTATTTTTTAAAAAAATCACAGATCTAGATATAGCTTGGAAATACACATTGATGTGTTGTTATTGTACAATAAATACAATTTAATAGATTGCGGTGCAACTCTAAACCTCAGATCAGAATTTCAACTCCCAGAAATCTTAAGCAATGTGGTCAGTGATTGGGAACTGAGGGAATTGAAGTCTGAAACATCTGGAAAAGGGATTTTTAGAAGAAATGTCCTAGATGATCCCTGGCAGATGGTGTTATGATATGACATTGTCCTATTGCTCCAGAAATATCCTGTAGGCTGTACTCAATGCCCTAACTAATTTGCTATGGGGGAAAGATAAAGTATACAAATACTGTTATTTGAGCTGGCTTGATCCAGGTCCATCAACAATGCTGAACTGAAGCTCTTTTGCAAGCTCAAGCTCTGAGAAACTTGTTGAAACTCCACCTACAAGCTTTGTAAAACAACATGTGAAAATCAATAGGATTTAGGATACAATATGATACCTGCTGTGCTCTTTCCTCATCCCAATTACTGTTTCTCTGACAAAAATGGCTACTGTCACAATTCATTTGCGAAAATACTAGTTGGTGGTGCTCTCTCTGTTCCATTTCTTCTTTTTCTGGGACGAGCCATGGATTTAGATCACATCACATAGGCTAGATCTACACTGCCCTATATCCCAGGCTCTGATTCCAGATTATCTGATTTGAACTTGATTATTTACATTTCAGACAGGCAAAAATCCTGAGATGAAGTAGGATTTTAAATCCCAATTCCTCTCATGATTGAGGCCACACAGCAGCCCCAAAACCCAGGATTTTGCAGGGCAATCAGAATAACCTTCGGGAGCTTTGGGGAGGGGAGGGAGGATTTCCCCTCTCCAATGCTCACAACGCCTTATTTTGATGCATTACAAGCTTTCTCGGAGGGGCCTGAGGATGAAGTCAGGCACCTCAAGTAAATTTAGAGGGGAACGAAGTGGCTGGAAGGGTAGAGCCTGAAGAACCAGAATAGCAATGGGTATTGGCCATTGTGATTGTGAAAGGCGGTCCGGAGAGTCAGTTCCCACAGGCCAAACACCTCAACAGCTCCAGACATTACAGTAAGTCTGGATCCATTCTGGTGTTTTTTTAAAAAATATTATATGGCAGTGTAAACTCATATAATCCAGGTCAAAGCATCTGGAGATGAAAAATATTATGGAGATTTATCCTTAAAAACCATTAGAAATTGTATTAGTCTTGTTTTTATGTGCCTTAAAATTATTTCAGACTTATAGTGATCTTAAGGCAAACCTAGTGTGGGATTTTTTTGGCCAAGATTTGTGACTTGCTCAGGATCGCCTATTCCATGGTTTAGAGGATAATTGAATTGGGGTCTTCCAGAGTCCTAGCCAACATTCAAATCACTGCACAACCCTAGGTCACTTAATGTATCTTATGGATCTTTTAAGTAGAGATATAGCAGTTATTGGGCATTCCTTCGGGCTTCCTTAAAGACATTTGCTTTGAGGAACCTAAGGACCAACCTAGAGACGATGTGGGATGAGTTGATTTCCCATAGTTTCTTTCAAATCTGTAGCAAGTGGAACAGAGCCACATGTGGCATATTGACTTCCCTTCTTTCTGTTTTCCTGTTCTAAATTCCTTCTATGAGTTGCTGCATGGTAAAAAAAAATAGATTGGCATGGTAGAAGGTTTCTTCAGCTGTATTACTTATATTGATTGGTCTACATGTTGGAGTTACTACAGCCTATGCTTTCTGTATTTAATTTCCCTTTGACTTCATTGTCTTCAATTCCCCTGCCCTTCAAACCATGTGTGTTGGATATATCTAAAATTCTGAATAATGCCTCATGGTTATCCTTATGAAACGGACTGTAATCCACATAAGCTTATGCAATAATAAATTTGTTAACCTTTAAACGTGCCACAGGACTCTTTGCTGCATAGACTCTTAATGTAATTGGAAAACTGGAAAAATATAAGTGTGATCTTAAGATGTTGAAATATATTCGTCTAAGATGAAATTGAATTTACTCCCTGGTAAGTGTTTAGGATTAGAGCCACAGAGTATTAATGTTTCAGAGAATGATTTAGGTTATTCATGAATTATACTGATATGTGTTCTTAATAAATGTTCTTTTGTTTTGAAATATATTTTCTCTTATATGTATGGAGGTTTTTTCCCCAAAAAGGATCATTTTTGTTTATAGTACTTCATTTTATGTTGCCATCGAGTAATGGAGAAAACAGAACATGTTTTTGTAGTGATCTATGGCATTTCATTAATTTTTAGTTTAAATTTAAAACTAGGAAATTTCCTTTCCTGAAAACCAGCATTTATGTAAAATTGTATGCTGAGCCTATTAATAAAAGTAGACGGCAAAGGTTTTAATGGAAGCCGCGACCTTTACAGTGGACATAAAACTTGCCATAATGAAACAAAATTATGAAGAAAGCTCAAGAAGAATAGATAGTGAGGTGTGACATTTGCTATCTCATGAATTCATGTTGTGTTCTGATTAACAATGTGTCCTTTAATATTGCTCAAAAGCTTTTTTATAGGTCTATCTTTTGCTGAAACATCTTGTAAAGGTTTGAACAACCCATTGATGACATATTGTTAGAATGCTAATACTAGCAAAAAAAATTCTTTAAAAATGTACCATAATGAACAAAAAACTGCTAAGATAGATCTAGATCTACTGAAAGGATCAAATCAGAGGACTATAAACATAGGCTTGCATAATAACTTGTTTCCTAAGTATTTCTCTTATATTAAAAAAACCCAGGAAATATCATTTTTGCATGGATATCCAGAACATATGAAATAATTTTCATTCTTTTGTTTCTATCGTATTTGCAAAGAACTTTGGTACTTGATAGATATGTTTTATATGTCAGTGTTCAAAAATATACTTAAAATGTGTACTTTTGAAATATGTAATTGAAATCCTTCTTTGAGAGTGGCACTTTGGAAATTATCATCATTAAATATTTAAGATGGGAAGGAGAGATCCCTAATTTGATTTATGTGCGGACATCAACAATGGCATTTTAAAAATGCAAATGGATATTATGATCCCAAAAGGTATACTTAATTCTTACATATTATGTTTTAAATATTTGCATCTATAGTCTGCTCACATTTGCTACTATTGGTAAACTTTTACTTCTTTAAGAGTGGGTGTATCATATTGGTGCTGCTTACAACAGTCTCTTGGGCCCTTCCAGACAGGCCCAAATTGCTAAAGGAACCAAGAATTAAAATCCCCAATCCTTTCCACAACCTAGGCTATACATAGGGCCCAGACCTCTGGATGTTGCAGGGTCTGGGTGGCTACCTGCCCTCCTGGGTCAGCCAGAAGTCAGCCCCCAATGTTGTGCTGTAGCCTTGGAACACCTTTTCACTCAACACCACACAGTGTTCCAATAATCCAATAAGTAAAAGTTTATTATTGAATAAGTATAAAAGACAAGTCAAAAAAGAAGCAGCAAAAGTACAACATATAATTAACAGTGAGATCAAGAGTTAATCAGCCTTTGAACCAAGGCATCAAAAAGCAATCCACAGAGACTTGAGTTAACACAAAGCAAAATAATCCTCAAGCAGGATATTGCTCAAAAGTTATATCCATAAACATGAAAACAGGAACACAAGAAAGGCAAAACCTCCAAGAACATGGAGTCATAAACAGGAATCAAACCAAGAATCTTGAAGTACAGGAACCAGGAATTTAGAACTAGAATTTAGGACTAGAAAGCTGTTTCCCCTTTTTATAACCTTGTTCCCAATAACTGCGCAGGTGTCAGCGGTGGCCGGAAGGGCCTTCGCACAGATAAAATTTGTGTGCCAACTGCGACCATACCTTGTGAAGTCTGACTTGACCACAGTGGTCCATGCCTTGGTTACCTCTAGACTGGATTACTGCAATGCACTTTATGTGGGGCTACCCTTGAAGACGGCCTGGAAATTACAACTTGTCCAGCGATCAGCAGCCAGATTAATAACTGGGGCAAGTTACAGGGAGCGATCAACCTACCTGTTTAAAGAGCTTCACTGGCTGCCATTTATATTCTGGTCTCAATTCAAGGTACAGGTGATCACCTATAAAGCCCTAAACGGTTCAGGACCCGCCTACCTTCATTACCGGATCTCCCTCCATGAACCAGCTCAAACCCTCCACTCCTCGGGGGAGGCCCTCCTGTCGCCCCTCCTGTCGCCCCTCCTGTCGCCCCTCCTGTTGCCCCTCCTGTCACCCCTGCCAGTCTCACAGACTCGGCTGATGGGCACAAGGGAGAGGGCCTTCTCCTCTGTGGCCCCCCGACTCTGGAATTCCTTGCCCAGAGAGATTAGAAAAGCCACAACTTTGGAGACCTTCAAAAAAACAACTGAAAACCTGGCTTTTCCACTGTGCCTTGGGTGAGTAGCTATTTAAACTCTATCACTGTTACTCCTCAATGTCCCCATGCTCGGATTCTATCCCCCCTCTCCTATAAATGATTTTTTTTCCTGTAAAGGATGCTATTCTGCTTAGCTCACCTTGAGATTTTAATCATTTTATATGTTGCTTGTGGCCCGCCCTGTCTCTGTGATTTTAGATATCTTGTTGTGTGTGTGTGTGTGTGTACACACACACTCACACACACACACTTTTGCTGTGTTTCATTGCTGATGTTTCTGATTTTATTTTATTGTTATTTATTGTTTGGGCTTGGCCTCATGTGAGCCGCCTGAGTCCTTTAAGATGGACAGGTAAGGATAAGCAGAGATTGGTCATTATATTGGAGATCGGGTAAAGATGCTCATGCCATGCCAAAAGTGAGAGATATATAGTATATATTATACAGAGTTCACATCTGACATTAAGGACCTACACAAATTGTTGTGTATTTTTATGGAAACAATTTTTACAAAAACATATACTTTACAAATGATTTAACATCACAATGCATGATACATATTTATGATTATATGGCTCAGATGAGTTGCCGTATTGCCCTCATCCTTGACCATGACAACATGTTTTCAATATGATTCTAGATTAATTTTGGTTTTCAAAATCTTTTTAATGTGTTCCTAGAGGTCTCAGTTGTGTGGCCTAAAACAGTTTTATGACTCAGTTGATGGGGCACTAAGAAATGACTACAACCGATATTTGGGTGATATTACCTCATTTCTAATGTTTTCTATATTTAATACATGGTAAACAAATCTCTAATAATTCATGTTACTTATATGTATTGTTTTGAAACTACTTTCAGTAGTTACTAAATAAAATAAGTTTGAAAGCCTCTCATTTCATAGATTCCATTCTTGATGCCTGTTCAGATATCTGCCTGCCGGTTCTAATCTAACAGACATGACTAACAAAAATGGAAAAGGGTGGCAATTCTAATCATTTTTGAAGAAAGTGAATTCATGGTGGCTGACAGAAAGAGCAATTTGACATTCCAGTTTTCTTTCATTTAAAGTCAGAAGTCCCGATTATGTATGAAGGGATTTATTCCTAACTCAGCATGCATAGGATTTCAACTTGTTTTTATCACACACGATTTTTACAACTTCAACTGTGGGAAAAGGGTATATTTTACACTACATTCATTTACACTACACTGACCAGTAGAAAATAGACACTGCTATCTTCTCTTTATAATCTTTGTAAAGATGCATGAAGGGCATCAGGTATTTCCTCAGTAAATGGTTGGGAAAGATGTCACATGAAATTACAAACTTGATTCTTTCTCAGTCAGTTGATCCATGGAATATCTGTTATCAGGGCTAGAGACTAAACACTTGCCCCTTACTTCAGATAAATATTTGGGTAGCTTGACTTCAGATCCTATGGATTCAGATTTATATTTTGTTTCTATGAGGCTTCCGTACTTGACTTGAGACCAAAGCATGAAGAGTTGGAATGGAAGGGAATGAGCACCTCATTTCATATGTTCATACAGGATATTTCTAAGTGCATACAAGATTTAATGTTAATGGTTCAAATGTGCAAAATATTAAAAATAAATAAACAAACAGAAACACACTTTAAGATGGGGAAATTATATAGGTAATGGATGACATCCAGGGTGAAAATACTCCAAACTGGTCATGAATGTGAAGGCCTTTATAGATTTGCCCTAGGAGAGAAAGACAAATCTTGGTAGATTTCCTCATCAGAAGTTGTTTACAGAACAACTGGTCCTGAACAAATGTAATGCATTATTGTCTACCTAATAATTTCCCTTTTCTCTTTTGCTTTTTAAAATCTAATGATGGGAGTAGTGTGTAGAGGTAGGAAGTCGTCTTTTCTTCTTTCATCTTTTTCTTTAATCAAGTTGGAGAAGGCGTTGCAGCTTATAAAATCAGCCTGTTGTTTCAAGATGTTTCGATCTCAAGTCCAGATTTGGGGATCTTCACTATTATTATTGACTTTTGGAGAAAGAAATATTTCACTCACATGCAGTAACTTTGCATGCAAGACATGGAGAAGGGATTCGTAAACATACTTGTCAAGTCAACTATAAAGCTATTGAAGGCTAACATTTCCCTTGTTCACTTTGAGGATGTTGTGATGAACCAATGCTGTTCAACAGGAAGGTGTTTTCTCAAAGCCTTTGGAGTGCTATAAAGTTTTTTCCCCCTGACCCCACTGGGACTTCTCTCTGATCTGGTGTAGCCTTCAGGATCACATTAGAGAAGCAAGTGCTTGAAACGGAATGCATGAATGAACAAACAAGGTTGAAAGAAAGTGGGCCTTTGTGCTTTAGTGCAACACAAATGACTTGCTTCAAAATTGCCCCTTGACATGAATTTCTTTTGTCATTTTCCTCAGCTCCAGGCCAAGGATCTTCAGAAGCAAAGCTTTATGTTGATAAATTACTGCATTCAGTTCTTATAAGAAAACATATCTGTCTTCAGAACTTCATAATACCTCATGAAATCTACAGAGCCTTAACATTTCTATTTCAAGAGACCCAAGGGGAATAGACTGTTATCAATAACCATTTTACCTTTTTAATATTTCTGGCTTAGGATAGGGGCTTGTTTGGAATTTCTCTTCTAGAGTTTGCAGCTAGCCTATAAAAATGTCATCTATTGTTGTCCAGGAGTCAATGCCAATGAACAGTCCAATCCTCACGAAACCACAAATCCTATAAAATATCTCAGTAATATATGACTTGAGAATTTGTAGGTCCTTTGTGACTCTCATTTGAAGCCCCTTTCTAATAACCACTTAGACATAATCGGATGGACTTTATGCAACCTCATCCAGTAAATGGACCGTGTGAGTGTTTCTCCATTATTGCCTCTGTAGTTCACGGCTGCCAGCTATGTGAGTAGAAACAAATTTCTATTCTAGCAACAGAAATCATAACAGCCTTGATGCAAAGTGTTGCAAAGGGGAAAAGAACACCGATGTAAGAGTGACACTGAATTAGGGGTTATTTAATCAATTAAATTGATCAATGGAGTGTTTGTTGTATGCCAAGGAAGAAAGAACATGTTTGATTAAACAATGGTTGAGCTGTGTTAAATCTATGCTCAGCAAATAATTTTTCAATAAACTTGTGCAATGAGAGACAACTGGATTTTCAAAAACTGGCATCCCATTCTCAAATCAAATCATTTTATAATCAAGGATCCAAAACAATGGAATATATGTTCTCATATGTTGTCACATAATGTATTTTTGCTAATACCCAGAAACTTCAAGTATACATACAAACAGCTTTAGCCCTTAGACCTATAGGAGCAAGACAAAGAGCAGGGCCTCCCCAGAAGATCTTAATCTCTGAGTTGGTTCATAGGTGGAGAAATGTTCAGACAGGTAAGCTGGGCTGAAACTGTTTAGAGCTTCATAAGCTAGAGCCAGCACTTTGAATTGTGCTCGGTAGCAGATTGGCATCGAATGGAGCTGACACAACAGGAGGGATGTCCTCTCTCTGTACGCCACTCTGGTGCACAACCTGGTTGCTGCCTGCCTGTTGGGCCAAATGAAGCTTCCAAACAGTCTTGAAAGGCAACTCCATGTAGAGCGTGTTGAAGTAGTCTATACAGGATGAAATAAGAGCATGGACCACCATCTCAACTAAGTACACAGTCTATAAGGGGCTGGTACATTAGGAAAGCTGGGGGGAGCACAGACTGAGGAATTTTAAAATGGTTATCTCTCATCATATTTCAGAAGTTGCCAACTACCAGAGCTTGATGGGCTTAACTGACTCCTTGCAAGACCGTGGGAGTGTAATTTATAAATTGCATGATTCTTAGTTAAACAAGATTTAGCATATTTTTTGTTGAAGTCTGTGTAAATTTAAAATGTTTACCTGGCCCTTCTGTTTTTTCAACAATTCTTTGAAGGGCTACCAAGTTCCTACCCAGGCATTCAGAAAGGCCAAAAACATTGCTGCTATGGAATGAGTAGAGAAGGCTGGTGTCTCCCAGGGTAGACTAAGTTCTCACATTTCATTACTCTACTTAGAAGAAGGGATGGCTCCTTTAAAAAACAGAATTAAATTTATAGTACAATATTGATCTTAAATAAGTCAACTTGGGGTAGGGCTATTAATTTTTTGAATAGCATTTCTAAACTTATATACAGGTTTATACAATATAATATGAGAAATATGTTTTGGCATTTACGACCTCATCAGATGGGAGTAGAATTGGCAGCATGCTCCATTTTCCCACCCTTTAAAGCACAGAGTCCATGGGCTCCCATTACACAACACAGTACTAACTTAGGTGGGGCTTTGTGTTTAAAGAGGAAGCGGAGCATGCCACTGCAACAACAACATGGAAGTTTCCCATGTTGCCTTGGATCAATGGGGGAAGCTTCCACCTGTGGGATCGCCCTGCAGGTAAAGTAGGTGATATGGGGCTTGGGATGATGGGTACCCCATTCCCCTCCCCCCCCCATGGTTGCATAAATCTATTATATTTAAAATGGTTCTCATGTTCTGATTTAACTTCTTGCTTGATCTTTATTTATAATTATAACCAGAATTCTTTTTAATCTGTTTGCTAAATTTTCTGTAAATAATTTATAATCTCAATTTAGTAAAAGATTGGTCTTTAGTTCATCACTTGTTCTGTAGCTGTATCCTGTTTTGGGATGAGAACTATAATTGCCTCTGCCCAAGAGTCTGGGATCTCACCTTTCTACAGCACTTTGTTTATTACTGATAGCAGGATTGGGGCCAATTCTACTTTATATTCCTTTTAATACTTGGCTGAAAACCCATCTGATGGAGAAGCTTTATTTATTTTAGCTTTATCAATAACCCTACCTAATTCATCCAACGTGATTGCTTTATCTAAACCTAAATTATTTCCTCTGAGAACATTGTGAACTTCATATCCTCCATATATTGACCTATCTTTTTAGAATTGGTCTGAGAATTTTGGTATACATTCTTGTAATAATCTTCAAAAAATGTTATGAATGCTCCATATATCTGTGATTGTTGCAAAACTAATTAATTTTCCCAGTGAGTGCTGTTTACCCAGAAAATAAAGATTAGAAAATTAAAAGTCTCAAGTCTTTATTATGTTGGCTGCTTTTCCATGAAGCATACATCACATAGAAAGATAGTCTTGGATTTCGATTAGGCAAATGTCTTATCTCTAAGATAGTTACTTTTCACAGCTCTGATCAGTTATTTTCGTTAGCTGAAATGCCCCCTTATCCATATCTTAGTGTTATGATGGTCGGATGTGTGTGTGTGGACAGGGACAACAAGTGACAACACTGTCTTCTAAAGACAACAGAGTTCACATTTCTCCATCTTACTCCAAAGCAGCTATCCCTGGATGTCCTATCCTTTTCTTTGAAGCGTTTGTTTTTGATAGTTGGCAACAGATTTAGACATGGGTAAATCTGCTGGGTAAATTTTGCTTCTTCCTATGTGTGATTTGAAGAAGAAAAATTGTATACATCCACTTTATAAATTTGGGTGATATTTTTAAAGAAATTAAATGTATTCCACTCTTAATTCTTAATAATTTAATTTTGTTTTTATGAGACTGGATTGCTTTCCTCAGCATTAATTTGTAACCATTGATTTATTGATTCTTTGTCCATTGGGGCGAACTGGGGAGAGTGCATCTCTCCAACAACCAGAAGGAAGGCTTGCACAGCCTTTGGACCCCTAGAAATCACCCACCTTTGTTCCTAATGGGAAAAGATTCCATAAGTATAGGATTTTGGTGTTCCATTATTTATTCATTCCCCAAAGATAAGTTAGAAAGTATTTTCAAATCCTGCATAAAACAACCATGAATTACGCACACCAAGTACTTTATATTAAATTGGCAAAAATGATTACTAGGATAAGCTGGTTCTGACCTTCCTATCTGTTATATATAACTGATCTTTTCTTAGCAGGTAGTTTATTAAATTTGTGGAGATAATGATTTTAAGGAGATACCTTTTAATAGTAGCATGCATTTAAATTTTGACAATTGCATTACAGAACTTTTCCCCAGATGATTCTCCCTCAGTGTGGGGGGAAATCCTTGGATGATTTATTATATTTGCTTATCACAAATTAAATCTTTCCCTATCCACGGATATTTGTATTTCTTACTTACAATGAATTCTATCCATAAATACTGTTGCTGAACAATGAACACTTTTAAAAACACAGGACTCTGCTCAGTGGATTATTTATTTATTTATTTAAAATTTTTATACCCCGACCTTCTTACCTCCGTGGAAGGACTCAGACCGGCTTACAGCAAAATTTAATGCTATACAAATTTTAAAACTTCTTAAACAGCATATTAAAATACATAAAATACATAAAAAGCAGAAATACATAAAAACCACATTGCCATTAAAACCAGTGTGTACAATTGTGTGGACCCACATGAATTTCCTTACTTAAACTTGCCAAGAAAATATGACAAGGGATGTCATATTCACATGTAATTCCAGAATTCAAGCATTGGACTCGAAAGCAGTCCCCAAGTTATGAACAAGATAGGTTCTGCAGGATTTTTCTTAAGTTGAATTTGTTTGTAAGTCAGAACAGGTACTTTTAAGTGTAACTTCTCTCTCTCTCTCCCACACACACACACACACACACACACGTGTGTGTGTGTGTGTATGTGTATGTGTATGTGTGCTGCACTGGGAAGGGTTAACAGTCCTGTTGTGTTTGCTTTGCTTTCTGTACTCCTGTTCATAAGATTTAACCTCACTTTCTGTCCCTGTGATCATTGGATTTTGAAATATTTGGCTTGTTGTAGAAACAAGGATTGGAGATAAAGCTTCAGTGAAGACATCTTTTCACTCTCTTTCATTGAGTGAATTTCCCTTCTGAGGGGTTGATTTCTCTAACTTCCTGTTTGTTGATAGACTCGATAAGCTAGTTGCCACACACACACGCGTGCACACACACAGATACACACACACACACACACACACACCGGGATGTGTGACAGGAAGTTGCTGCTAACTGTGAGAGAAATAAGGTTGAACACTGTGAAAGTCATCTACTCAGTAGACTCAAAACAAGGAAAAGCTTCATGAGAACCACCACTCCTCGTAATGTGCCCTAGCAACAGCAGGGTTACCCTCTGTGCAGCTAAACCATGAAAACCCAAATGGACCCCCCCCCAATCCATGAAGGTCTTCCTCCAGGGACAAACCAAAAAGTCCCTGAACAGACTCAGAAGTGTAATTGGCAGATCAAAAGACAACCTGGCTAAATTGCATTATCTAGAAGAAGCCTCCACCATGTGCGACTGTGGCGCAGAGCAAACAACTCAGCATCTGTATGCTTGCCGGCAATACCCTGCCTCATGCACAGAGGAAAAAAAAGGTACAAACAATGCTGTTGTTGTTGCCCGTTTTTGGTCTAAAGTTATTTAGTCGCTTGTGTTCGATCTATTTTATCAGTTTTATACTACTTATTTATGCAATGCTTTTGACACAAAATAAATAACTTCCTGTTGTCTCATTCCCGTTCTTAACTGTGAGTAGTTTTTAAGTTGGGAACTGCCTGTGCCAAAAAAAAAAGACAATGAACTGTGTTAAAATTTAGAATGTTAAAATGCATATAATAATAGCTGTATTGACTTTGCCACCCCCCAATCTATGGGATTTGTGTCAGGAAAAAAATGTCAAAACTACTGAATTAATTATTCGGTTTTAAAAGAATGTTTCAATGTGTCACATAATTGTCATCACCCTTTTAATCAACAAAGGAAATTAGACTTAGTTTTCTTTTTAAAATGATTTTACATTACTATGTTATGCGTGAACAAAAGAATCATTTTCTTTTTAGCTTGACATTGTTTATCAAAAGGTGCCATGAACTCTCATGAAATCTAGTACCAGTGCTTTCAGAGGATGATTTCGCCTGAGTGAACATGCATACAATTGCATTGAAACTCAGTGTCAAGTAGGATGTTTCGATAGTTCATGGACAATAGCTAGTGCCTCAAAATAGGCAAGTTAGTTAGACTAGTTCCATTCTTTATAACAGAAAGTTAACCTAACAGAGCAGTAGACAGAGCAGCAGACATTTTTGGTGAAATTGTATCTAATATATACTTTTCCATTTCTTTTACTTTTGGGATAATTAATTAAATCGACCAACAGTTGAATTAGACTAGTGAAAAGGAAATGTTTTCTGGGGTGTTGTGTGGTTTCTGGGCTGTATGGCCATTTTCTAGCACCATTTTCTCCTAACATTTCACCTGCATCTGTGACTGGCATCCTCAGATAATCCTTTGAAGATGCCAGCCACCAATGTAGGTGAAATGTCAGGAGACAATGCTGCTAGAAAACAGCCATACATTCCAGAAACTACACAACAACACTCCAGTGATTCCAGCCAGGAAAACCTTAAAGGAAATACACAACTTCTGCAATACACAGTTTATTACATAGTTAAATGCTGTAGAGAATACCTGTCTATATGTGTACTCCATGTTGTATGATAGTAGAGACAACTTTCATTTATTCAACTTTCACTGCCATATAATCCAGATTATCAAAGCAGATTATTCAACTTTCACTGCCATATAATCCAGATTATCAAAGCAGATTATCCACATTATCTGCTTTAAACTGGATTATATGAGTCTACACTGCCATATCATCCAATTCAAAGGAGATATTCTGGATTTTATATGGCAGTGTATGAGGGGCTTTAGGCACCTTCTTGACTGCCCTATATCCCAAAATCCAGTCCCAGATTACCTGCTTTAAACTGGATTATATGAGCCTCCACTGCCATATAATCTAAGATAAGAAGATAATCTGGGATTGGATCCTAGAATATAGGGGCAATCTGAAAGGGGCCTTACTCCTGAATGTGCATATGCACATACCTTTTCTAGCAATATGATGATGATGATTATTGATTATTAGAAAAATGACCCTAAGATATAATGTAAATTGCTTATAAATTCAGAGGGAACAGCAGAGCTTGAGGTAGTATATACCTTATAAGTATTGGTAGAGAAAGTACTGCCACAGAAAATAGTTGTCATCATTATTCTATCATTTCTGCCATAATTGATACTCAATAAAGCTTACAGTTTATGAGAAATATAATACAGCTGGGGAAAAATTACAAAGGTCAATATTAAATTTAATAATGTAAAGAACAATTACATATATATTTAAAGAATCCAAAACAGTTAAACTCCGTTAAAACATAGTATAGAATTTTCTTTAAAGTCCTTTGGCATTATATCAGCTTCAGGGACAGGGCTGCAGCAATTAGTGAGAAAGCAAACAGCTCATTTGAGCCCCCTGTGTGTTAGATGGCCAAGGAGATTGCCTCTGTCATGTTAATCAGATCCTTTCACCTTTATTTGTTGCATCCATGAGCACCTCGCTATCAATACCTTCCTTTTAAGAAGGATATCACAGAATGAGGCATTTTTGGACAAGGAAATGGTGAAAGGATTGGGACCTCATCATACCGATTCTCCCCCCATTTTGGTCCATTTCACCAATAGTCACCAGCGAAATGTAAGGCATGTTTGGTGCCTTGCAGCGACCCGTGAACCCTCACCACTTTGGCCATCAATGGGGGGTGTCCATGACCTGTGTCATGTGATGACACTTGGCAGGCTCCATGGCTGAAGATGAGCAAGAGGCCAAAAACCCCTTGCGTGATGAGTTGAGGTTGAGTGACTATCAAGGTGTAGTGCAGCAGAGGGTAGCGAGAACTGGTGACTTCCATATTAGTAGAGCAATAAATCAATGCTAGGGCTTAAAACCAAAGGAAGTAATAGTGCCACTTATTCCGATTTGGTCTGACCTCACCTGGAAAACATTACAGTTCTGAGCACCACAGTACAGGAAAGATATTGACAAGCTGGAACATATCCATATGAAGCCATGATCAAAGGTCTGGAAGCCATGCCCTGTGAAGAGTAGTTTAGGGAGCTTACTATTTCAACATGGAAAAAGGAAAGTTAAGAAGAGACAAGATCACTATGTTTAAATATATGAAAGGCTGACATATTAAATATGAAGCTGCTTTAGAGACTTTTCTCTGCTGCTTTAGAGTTGTTGTTTATTCGTTCAGTCACTTCCGACTCTTCATGACCTCATGGATCAGCCCATGCCAGAGCTTTCTGTTGGCCAGAGCCACCCTCAGTTCCTTCAAAGTCAAGCCAGTCAATTCAAGGATACCTTCAATCATGCCCTTGGACAGCCCCTCTTCCTTTTTCCTTCCATTTTCTCCAGCATCATTGTCTTCTCCAAGCTTTCCTGTATTCTCTTTATGTAGTCATTTTTGCCTCTAATATCCTTCCCTCCAGCGAGCAGTTGGGCTTTATTTCCTGGAGTATGGACTGGTTTGATCTTCTTGTGGTCCAAAGTACTCTCAGAATTTTCCTCCAGCACCACAGTTCAAAAGCGTCTGTTTAGACTGCTTTATGGTCCAGCTCTCGCAATCATAGGTTACTACAGGGAATACCATTGCTTTAACTATGCTGAACTTCGTTGCCAGTGAGATGTCTTCTACTCTTCACTATTTTATCGAGATTGGTCATTCCTCTCCTCCCAAGAAGTAAACATCTTCTGATTTCCTGGGTGCAGTCTGAGTTAGTAGTAATTTTCACACCTAGAAATACAAAATCTGTCACTGCCTTCACATTTTCTCCCTCTATTTGTCAGTTATTGCTCAGTCTGGTTGCCATATATTTGGTTTTTTAAAATGTTTAACTACAACCCAGCTTCTGTCTTCTTTCACATTGAATAGATGGCTCCTCAGATCCTCCTCACTTTCATCAAAGTGGTATCATCTGCATATCTAAGGTGGTTAATGTTTCTTCTAGCAATTTTAACCCCAGCCTTGCATTCATCAAGCCCCGCACATCGCATGATGTGTTCTGCATACAAGTTGAATAGGTTTGGTGAGAGTATACAGCCCTGCCATACTCCTTTCCCAATCTTGAACCAGTCTGTTGTTTTGTGGTCTGTTCTGACTGTTGCTACTTGGTTGGTAAACAGATTCCTCAGGAGAGAGACAAGGTGACTTGGTATCCTCATACCACCAAGAACTTGTCACAATTTATTATGATCCACACTATCAAAGGCTTTAGAATAGTCAAAAACAGAAATAGATGTTTTTCTGAAACTCCCTGCCTTTCCCCATTATCCAATTTGGTTTCTTGTTCCTCTGCCTTTTCTAAACCCAGCTTGTACATCTGCTTTAGAGACTTTGGGTGAATCTACACTGAGCACTGATCCCAGGACTGATTGACGTGGGGAAAGCCAGATTAGCTTGAGATGGTTTAGACATCCATCTTCCTCCCTTGGCTGCTGTGGGAGCAAGAGGGACTGCTGACCATACATGTGCACTTAACCCAATTCAGTACTGCTGGATGGCCACATTTGCTATCACCCTGCCATTCACCTCATCACAGTAGCCAGTGGGCACAACATGGCTAATGACAAACACTCATTTCCTGGAGTGAAGTTGGCTGGGGCACCATTCAGTCATGTTCTGATTTGTTTGCTTTGCAGATGAGGACAATTGTTTCTTACCATGGGAGAAGTTCAGGAAGTTCTGACATAATGTGACTCCTTATGACTCCAATTAAAAGGTACACAAATAGTCAAAAGCAACAGGCAAAATAAGCTGCTTCACAAGAAAAGGGAGAGATTTCTAGTTTCTGAGGAAAAGAAATTGAACAATTATATAAATAAAAATGGAAGGATAATTTCCCATTCTTGCCCTTGTAAACTCCAGATTTGTTTTGTTTCTATTCAATTAAATCCAAAAGGCTGTTTTTGTTTTTATCAGAACAATGTGTTCATGTTTTATGGTTTTCAAAAGAAGCAGCACATGTACAATTAAAATGTTGAACTTTGCTCTGGTAAACCTTCTTGACACACACATTTAGCACAGCAGTATTTAAAATGTGTCAAATTATGAGCAGATCAAAGAGCAGGATGCAAATTATTGTATCTTAGCACTTGAAAGGTCATGACATTGAAATATTTTTGTATAATTAATGTATTAATTTTTACAATGTTACTTTAGTTAATTTTCACGCTTTCTCCATCAGTACTTTTCCTACCAATGTTTGCTTCATTTTTCATAAGGTCTGTCCATCAGCCGAGGCAGACTGTTAAGAATTAGCCACAGATAGTGCATAGTGTTTATGAAGAGAACAAATCACTGTATTCTGCTTTGGTCTGACCTCACCTGGAATACCATGTCCAGTTCTGAGCACCACAATTCTAGGATATTGGCAAGCCTGAACATGTCCAGAGAAGGGCAACCAAAAAGATTGAACATCTAGAAGTAGTGGCCTGGACCCTTATTTATGCTTCACCTAAAGAGGAGGTGATATAAAAACTATGTTGAAATATTTTAAAAGATGTAATATTAAAGATGGGACAGGCCTTTTGTGTTCTTCTAAGACTAGAACACATAACAATGGAAAACTAGGGCCCGTGAGGCAGACCTGACCCATTGGGCTTTTTTCTCCAGCTTTTGGAGGGCAATGAGGAAAGGTGATTTACCTGGCCCCCAACACCATTCTTGTGCCCCCACTACCCACTTGCTGAAGTCTTTCTTTCTTGCTGCCCTTTACCATTCACCTCCCTTGTCACCCAGTCCCTTTCCCCTTGCCTCCTTTACTGCCCAGACCCCTTTCCCTCGCTGCCCAAACCCTTTCCCCTGCCTTTCTCAACACCTAGACCCCATCGCCCTCACCTCCCTCACTGCCCAGACTCTTTTTTCCTCACTGTGCACATTCTTTGCCCTTCACCTTTCTTGTCACCCAGACCCTTTCCCCCTCACCTTCCTCTCTGCCCAGATCCTTTTCCCTGTCCTCCATGGCTGCCCAGACTCTTTTTCCTCACCCCCCAAACCCTTTTCCCCTCATCTTCCTCGCCACCCAGACCCTTTCCCTTGCTTTCTTGCTTCCAAAATTCCATTTCTCCCTCATTGCTCAGGGGGTGCTTTGATTGTGCTTTTCCTACATGGCAGAAGGGACTTGAACTGGGTGGCTACTTTCATTTCTGCTATTGCTACTGCTGCTGCTACTACTACTACTACTGCTACTACAAAGACTGGATGACCATCTGTTGTGGGTGCGTGATTGTGCTTTTCCAGCATGGCAGAAGTGGGTTGGACTGGATGGTCTCTGGGGTTTCTCCTGTTACTACTGCTACTACTACTACTACTACTATAGAGGCTGGATTGCCATCTGCCAGGAGCACTTTGTGCTTTTTCTGCATGGCAGAATTATTATTATTATTATTAATTTTTATCTCGCTTTTCTCCCATGGGTAGAATTCAAAGAAGCATACAATAGTTAAAAACAGAAATTATGTAACATTTAAATTCAATCAAAAATATCATAAACCAAATACACAAATTGCACACTACATAAACTATATATAACCAATAAATTACGACATATACCATTAAAAAATTCCCTGAATCTCCGGCCATTGAGGTTATCCATAAAAAATTGTATTAATATCCTAAAAAAACATCATTTCCATTTGGCCATGTAACAACATTTCCAAGTCTGAAATAGCGTTCAGAGATGGATATTACCAGTAGCTATCTGGTGGTTGCCTATTATAAGTTGTCAGAAAAGGCCTGGCTCCACAGAAAGGTTTTAATTTTTGAACAAAAGGCCAACAAGGAAGGGGGCAGATCACACTTCTCTTTAAAGGGAGTTCTAGAGCTGTGGGGCCACCTCTCGTTCTCACCAATTGCCTGGATGGCCCCTGGTGTCTTCCATTGAAACACTGTTGAGTTTATGATGATTAAAATTGTTCTTTTACATTTTGGGGTTTTTTCCCTCTTTTTTTGCTCTACGAATGAAATATGTGCAGCCTGAGAGACCATGAACCAGTCTTCAGCTTATAAAGTTTGGACATCTCTGGCCAGGGTAAATTAGGTCAAATAATGAAAGGCTCCAGTTTGTGTTCATCCCTTATAGCTTTCTATTCAAAAATTGCAAAGGGGCTAAACAAATTCCATGCAAATGATAACGAGTGTATATTTTGCATTGGCATATTGAGGGGAATTCTTTGAATGAAACTCAAAAACCAACATGAAAATACACTTTTATTATTAAATCTTAATGACATAAAGATTTACATTGACTGAGCATCAATAATAGCTTTGTTGTGATAACTGTGGAAAGTTCATTTGATCATGTCAGCATACAGATATTCCCTTTTTCCCTGAAAACTTTCTAAAGTTATCATAACAAAGCTTTAAATGATGCCCAGTTAATGTAAATCTTAAAGTCATTAAGGTTTTATAATAAAAGTATAAAAGAGACATATCGGAACCCTTCTAACATCATATATAAGATCCTGGAAATTGTAAGAACTAGATTGAATTTGGAATTCCAATTCTTCTGATCTGTAGATGAGGAAGAAGCTAAAGCCCCTTTGGCAACTTTCCTCAGCAGAATCAGGAAGCGATAAATAATTAATGTTTGGTATTGTAATCTCAGATTTTGAAGCAAATGAAACAGCTTGCATAAAAGCTACAAGGGCATGTTCCTTTGATAGATTTCAAGAGATGCCTCTATGAAATATCTATGTTGTATTTTTTTAGAAAATGAAGGCATGGGCACACCTCTTGGATCCCTCTTCTATTGCTTTTTATCCCGCCAACTATGGATGAGATCCAACATGAGATGGCAGTTCTTCACAAAGAAAGTGCTTTCACGGATGCAGTTGCAGGACTTTTCATGCCTTGATTCAATTGACAACATGCTGGATTAAATATATATGAATATGGCACAGGTGTTGTCAGCCACCAAAAAAAGGCAAGAGAATGAAAACAAATTCTCCAAGGAAACATGTAACCTAACCTATATATAAAGAAAACAATAGGTATATATTTCAAATATGCTTGAGAGAATATAATTTATTTTTAATGAAATAATGACAGGCAGACACCTTGCAGTTTGCCTTCCCTGCATGCTCCAAACTAAAAGAAAGCAAGATTATTTGAAGATATGAGACAGGTGCAAAAAGCCAATTACTGTACATTTTATTAAAATGCTAGTTTTCTGCGATTGTGGAATCCATACAAACGTTTCACAATTTGTTAAAGTAAATGGGAAATACAAAAATTTAAAAGTATTCACAATTTAGGTGTCAACATTTGTATTCCAAACCCTTTTGCATTCATATGACTGGTTAATCACCCAGTACTTTCATTTTCAGATCCATGAATAAAGTAAGTTGTCCTGAAGGTAGAGAAGCTACACAAAAACTTTTGGTTTTACCACAAGGTGCACTTTGAGTTGCAAGAAATGTTCAATGGTATATTTTTTATCATTGGGACAAAAAGCAAACATTGGTTGTATCTACATACCTCGGAGCTTATCTGGAGTGGGTTACTCTGGATCAGCAGTATGGGAGTCTACATGGTTAGCTAGCAATCTAGCTTGTCAACTGGTGTCAAAATAGATGGCACTGAACTGGCTTGGTGGCTGGATGGAGTCTGAATGGCCCAGTGGTGCCAAATCTAGTTCAGCATCAGTTGACACATAAACCCATCACCATATTGTCCTTGGCTTAGCAGCAACCACCAGGTACGAAATTGCTGGTGGTTGTCACTAACATGCACTGATGCTGATCGGAGCACCAAAGCAAAGTGGAGATGGGAGGAGGGAAAGAAGCAAGCACTTCTTCCCTTTGCTTTTCCTTCTACAATTACTATGGTACTGTGGCCAACATCAGTACATGCAGTCAGCAATGACCACCAGCAATTTTGTGTCTGGTTGTTGCTGCTAAATTGAGGACAATAGATGAATTTGAATGTCATCTTCTTTCACTGGGCTTCCCAAGCACAGGGAAAGCAAGATAGCCACGTGAACAGCCATAGATAGTTCCAAATATGAAATGATCTAATGGTTTGCACTGCCTCAAAGGGTGCTTCCACACAGCCATATAACTCAGAATATCAAGGAATAACACACAATGTCCATTTTGAACTGGAATATCTGAATCCACACTGCCATTTATCCCAGTTCAAAGCAGATAATGTAGGATTTTATTCAGCTGTGTAGAAGGGGCCAAGTGTGGGCAAGCCCTGGAGGTTTGGAGAAGGCCCAGAACATCCTATGGATTCTTTAAATATGGAGCAAGGCCACATTACGTATTCTTGGTGGATGTTAGGGCAAAAAAGTCCTGTGCATTATGTGAATGTTATACAGTCCATTCACCCTGCCCTGCCTGATTTGGCCCATGTAGATGGGATCTCAGATTGTGTTTCAACACTACATTTTCTGTCAACTCTGTTCATCTCAAGTTTGAAATATCTAATGTTTGGAACTTTGACTCCCAGAATTCCTTAGCAGTGGCCACAGTTGTTGCAGAATCTGGAAATTAAAGCCCAAAGGATCCAGGAGGCCAAATTCTGAGGAACATTTGTTTTAGCTGATGCTTCTTGATTCTTTCTCAAATCATATGTTTGACCCTAAGTAATCCGAGATCATGTAATCAACTTATGTCTTGTGCTAGGTGTAAAATATCATTGGAAGATTTTACATAAATGATGGCCAACCCAAACAGTCAGTTTACATCAATCCAAATAATTTTACTTGGCTACAGGATGTGACTAAGAACAAATGAGGTTAAAGATGAGTGATGGCAATTGAAATCTGAAAAGCAGGCATTATTGAAAGTCTTTCAAGAATGGAAGTGCTCTTTGACAGTGTTGAAAGTATCAGGGGGAAAAGTGAGTTGGTGCAGCCCACCCATGGAGGCATTTGTTGTGATCCCATTGAGGTATCTCCAAAGGGAGAAAAAGTTGAGAAGCTTGATGCAAAAACAGTCTGTACATTTTCCCTGAGAAGAGATTTACATTTGAATCAATGATTTAAATCAATGGGACTTTGAAGTGTTTCATTTTGTCTGGATCATGTCCAATGTTTAGAAAACAGCATGCAGTTTCTGGGAATACAAAATCTGTTGAAACTGCTGCATAT
The DNA here is from genome assembly GCA_030556195.1 of Anolis apletophallus. Classification (NCBI taxonomy): domain Eukaryota; kingdom Metazoa; phylum Chordata; class Lepidosauria; order Squamata; family Anolidae; genus Anolis; species Anolis apletophallus. The sequence goes on from JARBWK010000004.1 coordinate 114,950,559, forward strand.
TTAATGAGTCAATCTGGATAACAAATTCCTGATGGTCTGACCATGACCAAATAATTTGTATTTGTTTGTTTTATAAGACAAATGTTAAACAGGATTTTTTCGATTTTTTTTAAAAAAACCACTGTGAATGATAATGTTTACAGAATTATTTCCTATTGAAAAAATCAAGTTAATAATGAGGACTTGCTAATAGAAACAAAGGAGACTACCCTGGGTTTCATGGAGCAATTCTGAAATGATAATGTATTTCTAAAGAAGAAAGCATCCACATAACGGAAGTTCACTAAAGCAGTTTAGAGCTTGACATCACCGTTGGCACAGAGCAGGCAAAGGCTGCTGTGATAATATTAACAAACTCATTTCATTAAACAATATATCAGATTCCTTTATGACCTACTTCCAATAGATGTAATGTGAAATTAGACTTTCCAGTCCTTTTAGTGTTCCTGAATGAGATTTCTTCACTGTTTTAATCCAACTTTGTTAAAGAATTGAATGTATAGAGATTGAAGCGTACATTCTGTACAATTTCAGAAATTCATAAGGGACATTAATGTGTTTGCACTCTGATAGCTAAATGGGAAAGTAAGTGGCACCCAGTTAATTGATTATTTATCAGCTTGCCAACTGACAACATTGCTTTTACTCTTGGGCATTCCACTAATGCACAATAGATTTCAAAAGAAACAGATGCGCACACACATAAATTAAAGTTAATTCCCCTGTTAATTCATTATATTTCTCTAGCATATTTCACTTTTTGATTTTTTTCAAATAATAAATAAATAAATATCCAGTTCTCTCTTTTATTATTTCTGCAATTCGCAATGGTTACTGTCATCATTATACCCATAATATGACATATGTAAACCTATTTTGTTCATTTTTAATGGCAGGAGTGATGTTGTTGGATTTCCATAAGCACCGGGCATCAAGGGGGATAGAGAACAATTCTAGTACCTGTACTACACTAATATCTGAAGGACCACATGTCCCCCATTCTGGCACAGCAGTGTTTCCAAAACTTTGGTCCTCTGAGTGTTTCCACTCTCATAATCCTGACAATTGGCCAAGCTGACTGGGAGTTCTGGGAGTTGGGAGTTCCAAAACACCTGGAAGACCAAACGTTGAGGACTACTATTCAGTAGCAAAGGTGGACAAACGTCTTTCAATGTCAGATAAGTTCTGAAGCGCTTCATTCAAATAGTTCACAGGACCAAAAGCTCTGCTGATAATAACAAAACTTTAGGGGACACATTTTAGCTTTTAGAAATTGGGTTGGGTGGGTGTTGTGTGCCTTCAAGTCCATTCTGATTTATTATAATCCTATCATAGTCCCATCTACACTGGTCAACATAGGTCAGTGCAGTCAATCAATCATCATCATCATCAGTTTCTCACTTGTTAATCGCTCTCCATTAAAATACTCCAGGCGATTTACATAAAACAATTGCATTAAAAAAATACACAATACCAAATAGACTGCATTAAACATTAAAAGCTCTGCTAAAAAGCCAGGTCTTGAGTGCCTGAGCAAAGTGTCGCAAGTCACGCATGGCCCTCAAGTGGGGAGGCAAGGAGTTCCACAAGACAGGGGCAGAGATGGAGAAAGCCCTATGTCTTGTGCTCTCAAGACGTACTTCCCTGGGGCCTGGAACATACAGTAAGTTTAATTGGAGGAGTCGTGGCGACCACTGGCAGTGAAGAGGGGAGAGGCGGTCTCTGAGATATGCTGGCCCCTGACCATAAAGCACCTTAAAGGTCAGAACCAACAATTTAAACAGGGCCCAGAATTCTGTTGGAAGCCAGTGCAAATGTAACAGAGTTAGAGTTATGTGGCATCTCAAAGGTGTTTTTGCAAGTAGCCTGGCAGCCACATTCTGAATAATGCGGATCCTCCGAGTAGTTGACAGGGGAAGGCCAACATACAAGGCATTACAATAATCCAGTCTAGATGTAACCGTCACATGGATGATTGTAGCCAAGGCTTCTTCTGAAAGGTAAGGTGCCAGCTGTCTTGCCTGCCAGAGATGGAAAAAGGCCTGCTTACTAACATTAGCGATCTGGGCCTCCATAGTCAACTGTGAATCCAGGACGACACCCAAGCTCTTAACAGTGGAAGATGGATGAAGGGGGGCACCATCAAAGTTGGGCAGGGAGGGCGCCACTCCAGGCGGGCGGCTAGGCCACAAAATCTCAGTCTTAGTAGGATTCACCTTCAACCTACTGGCATGCAGCCATCTCGATACAGCCTCAAGACATAAGGTGAAAATGTCTGCTATTGAAGTGACTCCAGGCTCCAGCTGTAAAAGCAGCTGGGTATCATCTGCATATTGGTGGCACAAGGCTGGCAAGAGGTCTCACATAGATGTTGAAGAGGAGGGGAGAGAGAATTGCTCCCTGAGGCACCCCACATGAGAGGGCATATCAGAGGTTCGAGCTAGGTACTCAACACATTGAGACCGGCCTCGAAGAAATGTGTCAAACCAACTGAGGGCCCGACCACGAACTCCCGCCATGGCGAGTCGATGGATCAGCAGGTCATGGTCGACAGTGTCGAATGCAGCCGTAAGATCCAGGAGTATCAGGAGTGCCGACCCCCCTCTATCAAGCTGACAACGAAGTGCAGCAGTAATAGCCACCAGAACTGTCTCTGTCCCATGACCCAGGTGAAAATGATTTATAACCATCTATGACCAGCACATAAGGTCAGTGCAGTCAGATCAGACCCATGGTGGCTGGGGAAGTCCTTGGGTGGACTATATTCATGACCAATGTGGGTCAGTGTACATTTGCCCATAGGGATTTCTTGGCAATATTTATTCAGAAAACGTTTGCCATTGCCCTCTAAGACCACTCTTAGAGGGCAATGTCCTTATATCCCAGGATCTGATACCAGGTTATCTGCTTTGAACTGGATTATATGAGTCTCCATTGCCATATAATCTGGAATAATCAGATACTCTGAAATCAGATCCTGGGTTAGATGGACTGTGTAAAAGGGACCCAAAACTGAAAGACCGAGACTTGCTCAGGGTAATACAATGCATTTCCCCCGATAAAGATTTGAATCTGGTCTCCCAGGGCCCTTCCACACAGCCATATAACTCAGAATATCAAGGCAGAATATCAACCCACAATATCTGCTTTAAACTGGGTAATCTGACATATAACCCAGTTCAAAGCAGATAATGGGAGATTTTATACAGCTGTGTGGAAGGGCCCCCAGTATCCTAGGCCCCTTCCATACAGGCCCTTTGTCCCAGAATCTGATCCTAGATTTTCTGCTTTGAACTGGATTATATGAGTGCACATCGCCAGATAATCTGGAATAAACAGAAAATCTGGGATCAGATCCTGGGATATAGGGTCTTTGCGGTCTGCCCCTAGTCCAGCATTCAAGCCAATACACTATACTGACTGATTCCCCTTAACCTTTGGAAAGTGTTAACATGGCATTATACCTCAAATAAGATATTAAGAAAAGTCGTATATAAAAAGATTAGGGTTGGGTTTTTTTAGACAAGAAAGAGGACAAATCAGAGAGCAGGCTTATTTAAACCAATGGTACTACTTTCAGAATAAAATTTATACAATTAATGAGCCATGGCATCTGTTCCATTGCTGAGAAAAATTCATCCAATGTCTTTCTGTGCTGAATTTGGCCCATTATCATTTAAATCTTAATCTTCATAAAACGGTAATTTATTTACTTGTGCAAATTCATTAGAATGGCAGATCAACCTTGTAAGCTTCTGTGTCCTTTCCCAAGGTTAGTGAGAGCTGTTGATTTTTCAACCTAATGGATTCTCGCAAGCAATTAAAACACCCTTTTTATGAAGATCAAGATTTAAGAGAAAATTATTGAAGTAATTACTTTCTGATGAATGCAATCTGTGCTTTTTGATTGTTAGGAATGAATTGATTTGATAAGACTGCAGCCCACATGCTACCTAATATTTAGCAGAAAAATCTGCATTATAAATATGTCGATATCATCCCATTTCTCAGACATAATATTTCTTAGTACATTAAAATGTATACAGTAAAGAAACATAGAACAGATCCAGAAAATAGAGTGCTGTGCTCCAGAAAAGATGGTTATTGCCACATTTACTATGTATTACCTAATCATGTCTCAACTTATGACACATAGTTTCCAAGTACATCATGGATGCAATCCAATTGCAGCACATAAACATCTCTCTCTTTAGTCCTTCAGCACTCCACGAGTCCATTAAAAACAGGATAAAGTCTTCTATAAGTCCTCTTCATTTGAAGGGAGTGTGAATGTACAGACCACTCAAATTCATGCATTTCATGTCCATTTCCTCAGGTTAATTCATGTCCACATTGTTTTCTGAGGTAAGCTAAGTGCTGGGTTTCTTCCAATGTCATTTTGCTGTTCCAGGCCCATTCCCCCTCTCCCTCCATAGTAAGACTTACCTTCCATTGCACTAGTACTTTGCTCCAGCTGAGAGATAAAGGGTCCTTACATTTCTCCGCAAGTACCACAATATTACGGTTTCCCCCTGAAATGTCAGGGTTTGGGGCACTCCTGAACTGGCAACTTATTGACTTACTTGTCTAGTCATATGTTGTGCCTTCCACTTTATCCTTGCTGCTCAGTATCTCCATATCTTGCTTGCCTTCCTACCTTTAAACCCCCTTGTTTGTTCTCAGGAAGCTCATTTTTCCATGCTGCAGCTGGACTTGGAACTGGTGCCTCTGGTTTCATTTTCCTGTGGTGCCACAGCTCCCTTGATCTGTTCCTCCTCACTTCCATTGCCAGTTCTCTGTGCCCCTCTACCCATCGTTATAAGCATGAAAGAAGCTACAAGCATAAACAAAGTGGTGTATTCACATTACATTATTATAGTATCATCATTCCACTTTAATTGCAATCCTATAGTTCCATCCTTTTAAATATAATTTTGATTCAAGAAAACAAAATTCCAAATATAGTAACCAACAAAAAACATATGCAAGAAGTGCATTGTAGTATGGGCTTATTAATAAGGTCAACAAGTACAGTCATGGGAAGACATCCAGAGGAGTAATATAGCAAAAGAAAAGTATAATGCATTAAGGGAAGCCAGAAGGAAAATATTACAAAAATGGTACAGAACTCCTGCACAACTTTCTCGCTTTGTACCAGGGATGAAAGATAGGTGTTGGCATGGCTGTGAACAAAGAGGGATGTTTAATCATATGATATGGGAATGTGATAGAGTGCAAATGACTGAAGGAGAAATCAATAGAATGTTATATATACAAATAGTAATCGTTAATAGAAATGTATTACATGCACGGATAATAGAAGTGAAAAATATGCAAAAAGAAAAATGGATTGACAAATTATTAGCGTGTGCACAAATTGTTTTAGTGAGGGGTTGGAAGGATAAAACAAAATGGACATTGACTAACTGGTATAACTATATAGTTAATATGTTAAATGTGGAAATAACAAACTGTAAATGGAATAATATAGATAAAATTAAAAAGATAATAATAACAAAGAGGATGTGGGAACCAGTTAGAAATTATTTAGAAAATGTGTTAAGAGGTGGATTAGAAAAATTAAGACTGAAACTGATATTTCAAATGTAACCTCTGTAGTTTGATGTACAAACTGTATGTACAAGGAGGGAAGGGTGGGGGAGGGGAAAAACTAATAAAACAATTAAAAAACATGTAAAGTCATAAGCAAAAAGGAACAAAATCCGATTGCTCAAACTATCGAAGTATAACTCTGCTCTCCATTGCAGGAAAAACCCTTGCAAGGATACTCCTGAACAGAATAGTTCCTGCTATTGCAGAAGAACTTCTCCCTGAAAGCCAATGCGGATTCAGAGCCAACAGGAGCACCACAGATATGGTATTTGCCCTTAGACAACTGCAAGAGAAATGTAGAGATCAGAACAAAGGACTCTATGAAAATTTGTCGACCTCGCCAAAGCCTTTGACACTGTGAGCAGAAAAGGTGTGTGGCAGATTCCGGAATGACTAGGATGTCCCCCCAAATTCCTCAAAATGATTATCCTGCTCCATGAGGACCAGCACGGTCAAGTCAGATACGGCGATGCTCTCTCAGAGCCCTTTCTAATAATTAATGGAGTGAAGCAAGGTTGAGTTCTTGCACCAATCCTATTTACAATCTTTTTCAGCATGATGCTCCAAAGGGCTATGGCAGATCTCGAAGAAGAAGACTGCATATATGCACACTATCATACTGATGGCAGCTTGTTCAACTTAAGACGTCTGAGGGCTCGCACTAAGACTCTAAACTGTCTAGTCCATGAGCTGCTTTTTGCAGACAATGCTGCCCTTGTCGCCCATTCAGAAGCAGCTCTGCAGCGCCTAACATCCTGCTTTGCAACAGCTGCAGAGCTGTTTGGGCTGGAAGTCAGCCTGAAGAAAATGGAAGTTCTCTACTAGCCCACACGACAGGAAGAACACCATCATCCCCACGTCAGCATAGGCAAATCTGTGCTTAAGTCCGTTCAGCAGTTAACCTATCTGGGAAGCATCATCTCTTCAGATGCCAAGATTGATAAAGAGATAGATCACAGATTAGCAAAGGCATATAGTGCATTCGGAAGGCTTCACAAAAGAGTCTGGAGTAACAAACACCTGAGCCAAAGCACCAAAATCAGTGTGTACAGAGCTATCATACTGTCTATTCTCCTTTATGGGTCTGAAACATGGGTCACCTTTCGCCAACACCTATGACTCCTCAAACGTTTTCATCAGCGCTGTCTTTGCACAATCCTCAATGTACACTGGACTGACTATGTGATGAATGTTGCTGTCCGTGAACAAGCAGGGATCACCAGCATTTAGACCATGCTATTGAGAACACAGCTGTGCTGGGCAGGACACGTCTCTAGGATGGAGGACCACCACCTCCCCATATCAAGCCCTGCTCAGCTCCTGGGGCCAATCCTCCGCATGAGCTGAAACTCTGCACATGCTCAGGGGACCCCTCGCCGCCACACCCTAAAAGAGGGAAAGGAGGGGGGGTCTTCCTCCTCCTCAACTTGGCCTGGAATGCATCCTCCTTGGCAGTGTGGGAGGGGAGAAAAGGAAAGGAAGGGAGGAAAGAGGGAGGGAAAGGAAGGAGGGAAGGGAGGGAAAGAAGTAAAGGAATGAGAAGGAAGTAGTCCAGCTCACCTGAAGTCAGTGATGAGCCTGAACTCGGCTCACCCCTTCCTTCCTTCCTTCCTTTCTTCCTTCCTTCCTTCCTTCCTTCCTTCCTTCCTTCCTTCCTTCCTTCCTTCCTTCAATCTTTCATTCATTCCTTCCTGGCACACTGTTTCATTAAGGGCGGGGCTTGCGGCACCCAGGCTAAAAAGCCCCATGGCTGGGCTAGGAAAGCAGCAGGCCCCATCCACCGCCAGGCCAGTCTGCCTCCACCCCCGTTGGTCAGGCAAGAGGCAGGCATGGCCTTGCGAATTTTTGAGCATGTTGAGGAGGCGAGGCTGGCTCTGGGAGGCCTTCCAACCATTAGCACCACAGGCTCTGCAGCGCGCATGCCCTATGTTGTCCTCGAGCTGTAGCCAGCCATTTTGGGGGAGGGGGACGAAGGAGGAGGTGGCGAACTCTCAGGTTTTTTGGTTTTGAGTAATTTTTTATGGTTGTTGGTCATATCTTGCCCTGTTTGGTGTTTCGTGGCCAATATTGGTGTGTTTCCGTTCAGTGGTTTTGTTGTTTTTAAGCCACTCATGACGACTAGAAGATTTTTTATATATACAGATAACATAAAATAATGATAGATGTAATAATAAAAAGCACATAATTTAGTTTAAAACTTTCCCCATCTAAAGTATATTCTACTTATAGTTCTAATACCTATAGTTATAATCTGGTTTCTCTTCAGATTATATAACTATTTCACTTTTTACTATAGTTCCATTCTAATGCATCCATATAGACTGCTGGGCCCTGTAGTTTTGTGGGGCACTGGAGCACTCTGCCTGAGAATTGTAAAGGTCTGACTCTAAATTGCCAGTCACAGAATGGAACATGTCATTGAAGTGGAGTATAATTGATGTTTTATGCCATCACTAGGGGCCATCCCATAGTCTCAGGTTTTTCCCCTGAAATGTCAGGATTTAGGACACTCCCGAACTGGCAACATATTGACTTACTTGTCTAGTCTATAACAGTAATCCATAGTGCTGCTCTTTGCTCCATTCTGCATTTCCATCATATGACATAGAACAGGGCTGTCCAACTTCTACCGGACCTTGGGCCGGAATTCCGGTCACTGATCACCTGGGGGGCTAAGCAGCAATACGGAAAACTCACAGCAACCCATTATTATTATTAATATTATTTTTCCAAGCCTGGCCTTAATATGCCCAAATATGAACACAGATGGAGTTTGGGGAAATAGGTCTTGATATTTGGGAGTTACAGTTTCTGGGATTTATAGTTCACCTACAATCAAAGAGCATTCTGAATTCCACCAATGATGGAACTGTCTGGAAGGAGCCTTTCATTCCATCTTCGGTGTCTGAGGCCTCTTCTGTGCTGCATCTAAAATCCAGATTCTCTGCTTTGAACTGGATTATATGAGTCCCCACTGCTAGATAATCTAGGATAAAAGCAAACCTTGGATCAGACCCTGGGATATAGGGCCTGTCTGGAAGGAGCCTTTTATTCCACCTTTGATGTCTGAGGCCTCTTCTGTGCTGCATCTAAAATCCAGATTCTCTGCTTTGAACTGGATTATATGAGTCCCCACTGCCAGATAATCTGGGATAAAAGCAAACCTTGGATCAGACCCTGGGATATAGGGCCTGTCTGGAAGGAGCCTTTTATTCCACCTTTGGTGTCTGAGGCCTTTTCTGTGCTGTATCTAAAACCCAGATTCTCTGCTTTGAACTGGATTATATGAGTCCCCACTGCTAGATAATCTGGGATAAAAGCAAACCTTGGATCAGACCCTGGGATATAGGGCCTGTCTGGAAGGAGCCTTTATTCCACCTTTGGTGTCTGAGGCCTCTTCTGTCCAGTATCTAAAATCCAGATTCTCTGCTTTGAACTGGATTATATGAGCCCCCACTGCTAGATAATCTGGGATAAAATCAAACCTTGGATCATACCCTGGGATATAGTGCCTGTCTGGAAGGAGCCTTTTATTCCACCTTTGGTGTCTGAGGCCTCTTCTGTGCTGTATCTAAAATCCAGATTCTCTGCTTTGAACTGGATTATGTGGCAGTGTGGATTCAAATAACCCAGATCAAAGTTGAGGATGCCTTTTTAGCCATAGATGTGGGTGAAATGTCAGGGGAGAATGCTTATTGAACAGGGCCAGGCAGCCATATGGAAACTCAAGGCAACCCAGTATTATTATTGATATTATTTTTCCAAGCCTGGCCTTAATATGCCCAAATATGAACACAGATGGCATTTGGGGGAAATAGGCCTTGACATTTGGGAGTTACAGTTTCTGGGATTTATAGTTCACCTACAATCAAAGAGCATTCTGAATCCCACCAACAACAATTGGGGCAAACTTCCCCCACAAAAATCCCCCACATGCAGCAGCAAATAAGAAAACGGCAATGAGGAGGGGGGGGGAGAGGGAGGGAGGGAAGCCCTGCTCCGTGTTCGTGCGCTGCTGCCAGAAAAGAAAGGGGGGACACAGGAAGTAAGGGGGAGACGAAGAAGGGATGGATGGAAGGAAGGAAGGAAGGAAGGAGGGAGGGAGGGGAAAAGGGAAGCAAGCAAGGAAGGAAGGAACGAATGAAGGGTGGGAGGGGGGAAGGAAGAACAGAAGGAAGGAAAGAAAGAAGGCAAGGCAGGCAGGAAGGGGGGGAGAAACATTAGGAAGCAAGAAAGGGAAAGGAGGGAGGGAGAGAGGAAGAAAGAAGAGAACGGAGGGAAAGAAGGGAAGTGTCACGGTGCAGGGTCTTGGCCCAGCCTCTTAATCACACACACAGAGACGGTAATCAGCTAACTATTTATTGAATAATAAGAAGCAGGTGAAAAGGTAAATTGTCCCAAAAAAATATCAAAAGTTCAATCCAAAAGGTAAAGAGTCCGTGAGTAAAATCCAAAGGCAACGTGGCAAAGGCTCCGCAAAACTATGCGGATCAAGGACTTGGTCCGTGGCAAAGAACAAGGCAAAGTTCATGAACAATTCCAAGAAACTTCTTGGCAAGGCTTGAGCCGGCAACTTGGATCCGTGGAACTCCGCTCGCTTCACTCCGCTTAGAATAGAAGTGGCCGAGCTACTGAGGATCCTTTCCCACAGATCCTATACTTAATCCTTGGCGAGGCCCCGACGCTCTAGGCTTCTGCGCCATCTGTGCTACGGGATCTAGCGCTTCTTTGGCGCTCTAGGCTACGGTGCCAATCCCTCCTGCTGGACTCAATGCTCCGTCTCCTATCAAAGCTCCGTCCTTGCCTCCCAGCACCTGGGTCGCTATCTTCATGAGAGCCGAACTCCCTTTCAGCTTCCATGGGCTCATCCTCCACTGTTTCCCTGATCCTTTCCTGCGACCCGTAACCACCTGGTTTCTCATAATGATCAGAATCATCACTCTCAGGGTCAGCCTGAACTTCCCAGCTAGCATAGCCGTCAGGCCATTCATCATCCCAGGCCAAGCTCTCTGTGGGAGAGGAAGGCCCAGCTAACTCATCAGTCCCTTCCTCCATGTCCTCATCAACTGCAGATGGCCCTAATGCAAGTGGGACCCCCGGTGCTGCCCCCTGCCCCCCAGGCACGAAAGGGAACTGGGTTGCTACAGGAAGGGACGAAAGATGGGAAGTATGGAAGAGGGAAGGAAGAAAGGGATGAAGTAAAGAGAGTGAGGAAGATGGATGGGAGGGAGAAAAGCCCCTGTACCTGCTTGCCAAGAGCTCCGTGTCCATGCTGCTGCTAAAGCAGCCCCGGTTGGAGCCGCCTCTGGTGACGCCCCTCCCCCGCTCTTGCTGCAGCCCTGCTCCTTGCTTCTCTTGATCTCATAAGGCCGCAAGGAGACTCGGGGGGAGGCTTTTCGCGCCTCCAGGAGCGCTCCTCCAATCACGTGTGGGGCCCAAGAGACGTCACTCCCTCCCTCAGGAGGAGGGGGCCAATGGAAAGCCAAGGGGCGGGACCAAAAAAATAAATTAAAAAAATAATAAAAATAATAATAATAAATAATTAAAAATATTTTAATTGATTTTTTTTAAAAAACATCTTATTTCTTGCTGGAGTGTATGGGGCCGTATCCAAGGGGCTGGGGGCCGTGTACGCCCCCCGGGCTGCCTGTTGGACAGCCCTGACATATAAGATCATTTTGCAAAGTGATTTTTTAAAATGTGTAAAATAGTTCTGCACAGCACATTTTCTTTTCTGGCTACCTGTGGAGAGAGGTTTTCAACCTCTATTGAGAATATGCTCATAAAGCATTTTTCTAATAAACAGGACTCTATTGTTCTGCGTCTTTCCTTCTCTTTGTTAAAGAACAATAAAAAAATGAGCAGCACAAATGCTGGGATATTTAAAAATAAAAAGGGTATATCTTAGCCACTTTTCCCATCCCTCATGCTCTCTGGATCATTTGACTCAAAAAAACCCCTTCATTATTTTGTCTTAATAATCTGGAAATAGACTAGGAGAACTTAACAAGTAAATTTATTTCTGCATTAGGAAAAAAAATGAGGATACACCTCAAGTGCAGGAAGGTGAGCATTACATGAGGAGAAATGAAATGCAAGAATAACAACATTTGAGTAAGGACACTGACATAGATTTAGACAGAAGAAGCCATGCTTAACTAAGCAGCTGAAGTTCTGTAAAGATATTACTGCCATACCCAATAAAGAGAATTAAGTGGATGGTGATATATTTAAGCTTTCAAAAAGTACTTAACAAGAGTTAGGTTTTGCCAAGGGTTAAGGTAAAAATGTCTAAAATAAAAGCTGGGAACCCTTATTAGTGGAAACTTTTAAACTTTGAGAGGGATTTAAAGAAAAAATAATTACTTCCCATGTTCTATTTTTTTTACTTCATGTTATCTTCTACTTGCTTCTACTTACTTAGGATGAAGATAGCCTCAAAAATGAAAATCTGTTGGTTTAAAATGTAGATGGAACATTGAATATTTGCAGATAGAACATTGAATCATGGTCCAGCCTAGGTTAAATATTATTGAAATCTTATAGAAATCAGTGGAAGATATCTGCAAATAAGGCAAAGTGCTGACATTAGGCAGAATAAGGCACGCTGCTTATAGTTGCCATTAAAGCAATAGCTAATTCAGCTTGTTACTTTTATATTTTCCTTCCAGGAAGTGGGGAAAGATACTCACAATAATACTTTTACAATACATTTGGATTATTTTTACTTAGTGACATCTAAGTTGAATACTCACCTACTTGCAAGCTTGTCACAGAAACTGACCTAGGTAGCTGATGTGAAAAGAAGAAAAACATATTTGTGAGGAATCTGTGTTTACTGAAGCAACAGTTTCTCAAAATTTGGGATATGAAAACTCTAGGCAAGCTCTATATCAGAGCTTTCCAAATGTTCCTTGTTGGTGACACACTTTTTTAGACATACACTCTTTGTGACATGGTAATTTAGTTTCGCTAGCAAACCGGAGGTCACATTTGTAAATGTTTCCTTTTGTTGGAGCTCAGCCTGTGATTGTGTTTCAGGATCAGGGTGTCAATGAGTTTCAAGATGAGTTTGGTCAGTGATATTGATGCAGAGAATGACCAGGAGACCCCTGTAGTTTCCCATGAGAATGTTCCTGAGGGGGTGTGGGGATGATAGTGTGCTTTCTGAATTGTTACCAGAGGGCTCCCATAAGAGAGAACAGGAAGATAGCTCAGCACCTGCAGAAATTAATGAGAAAGTAGATAACGAGCCAAGAGATAGGCGAGAAGAGATCACTCAAAACAGGAGAGCTGAGCAATGGCTTCACTGCTATGCCAGACTTTGACAGAAAACAATAATAAAACCTCAATTAAAGAGAAACTGGTTTCTGACCGCTAGTGACCTAGCTAACGAAAGGATAAAAGTCTCAAGTTTGGGATGTGTAGTCAGATGAAGCATTGTTTAGAATCACGCTAAGTTCTTGTTTCATAGAAGCCTTGCTTTGAAGATTCATATTAAAATATTTCTTGTGTCATCGTTTTTGATTCCTAGATTTACTGAGTGCTCACCCAAGCCTTGGATCACTGTATTCCTGATTTTCTGGATTATATTAGAGAAGTGTAGACTTTGCTTTATGGACTTTGCTGAGCTATACTTTGGATTAATTTGTTCCTGCTTATCTTCTTACTTAATTGGATTTACCTTTTTCTTTAAAGTGCTTTTACGTAGAGGCTTTTTACTTATCTTCAATAAAAGGATTGTTTTCTCCTATTCAATGTGTGGTGTTTAAAGTCAGAGGAATTTTCCTGTCCTGGAGTGCAACACCTTTACACTTCTTATATGGCTAGTTTGCAGGAAGTCAGGCTTTGCTGACTTTCTCCAAACTAACCAGTGCTGCAAGCCATCAGCAAAGCCTTCAGCCAATTAAAAAATAAGAAAGTCAGCAGACCTGATGTGATCTCTTTTGAAATCTTTGAAGAAAGTAGACCTGAGAATAGGAATAGACAGAACCGGAAGGACAAGAGACCTCTTCTAGAAAAATTAAGATTGAATTAGAACCAGATATCCTGAGAAGTGAGGTTGAATAGGCCTTAAGAAGCATTGCTAATAATTAGGCAGCAGGAGATGATGGGATCCCCGCTGAACTGTTTCACATCTTGAAAGATGATGCTGTCAAGGTGATGCATGCCATATGCCAGCAAATACAGAAAACACAAGAATGGCCATCAGATTGGGAAAAATCAATTTATATTCCCATAACAAAAAGGGAAACACTAAAGAATGCTCAAACTTTTGTACAGTGGCACAACAAGGAGGAGGAGGACGGGACCTTGGGCAGCAAGGTCAGCTCAGTCCTACACTCCAAGCAGCTGCCTAGCCTATGACCCATCAGGTTGACTTTTTTATGGGGAGAGGGGAGCATTTTGCATGCAACACATCTCTGCTCTAGATAGTAGTATTGCCTCAACATCTTTTCCATCTGTAAAACAGCATCAAATAGAGGTTTTATTTCCCCATTCAGACAATAAACTCTGGTGTTTTTCCTCTTGTTTATTTGGAGGTTGTTGATTTCCATAGGAACATGGCTTTTAAAAATGTGTGTGATAGAATTAGATCCTAAACACATACATTGAACTTGTGTTTAACCTTCAAATCAATTTCAAAACAAAGCAGTCTAAGTGCAAAATGTTTAAATAAGGAAAATCATGTCACATGACAAATACATGTCTTTTCACTATTTAGGAAACTACTTATTCTAAAAATATGGTATTCATGCTGTTTAATTTGATGAAAGACAATCTTGCTAATAACATACTCAAGCCCTGGGAGCCTATAAAGTGAGAAGGTTTATCCATGCCTAGAAATATGTGCTTGGCAAATCACAAAATGTTTGTGCAATTAACACAAAACTAATATGCAAGTAACACCGGATTCAACACTCCAGTCACCTCAGCATACTATTACTGTCAAAAGTGATCTTAAATAGACCTATATCAAATTAACGACTTGTGAGATGTGTGATTGCATAGCTGAAAAATGATGAGAATGTATATAATATGTACAATTTCCCTGTAATCCTATAACATCTTATAATGATTGCTAGACCTCTGTCATTAGCTGGAGGGTAATGTAAAAAAAGGCTGTACTTACCTTGTAATGTTGGATGGAACTGAAATATCAGACCTACAGTATCCCCAAGTGGGATACAATTGTAGGGTCAGCCCTGACACTGATCAGAAAAAGAAACAGACAACAAACAATCACTGTGACCAAAGGATATAACAAGTTCCAGCACCACTTTCATCCTATCCTTTTTACAGTAATGGTTAAGATATATAAAGCTTCTTACAAGCATCAGTATTTAAAAAAATATAAAGCATATTTGATCATTCTTACCGGAGGTCTATGTGACCAGTACATAATGTAGCTTGTTTGTTGCTTAAGTGGATGTTGTCAGGGGCTGGCTCTGTATGTAATAATAATTTCTGGTTGTTGGCCCTGAACACAGAATATTGCAGTTACAGAAAACAATAAAGAGCTCAGCAAATAATACATACCATGTTGACTGTTGTCAAGGTGGAGCTGATCAGATGCACTAAAACAGATTTGCACGCGGGCGAATCTTTGTATACCAGACATCCTCAAAATCTGGCCTTCCAGCTGTTTGAGCCTCTTACTCCAGAAGCCTTCACCAGCTTATTCAATGGTCAGGCATTCTGGGAGTTGGAGGTCCAAAGAAGCTGGAGGACTGCACCTCGAGGATGCCTGTTGAATACCAACAGTAGGTGCTGCAATTCTGGCATAACATTCTTAATTATTTGCTTGCAGTATGATTCCTTGGGATTTAACGTGATTCAGAAAACCCCACCTTTTACTCCATAGTTTTAGCCAACATCCTGATGTTTCACACAGCATCACTTCACTGTACAATTGGCAAGAGGTGTTAGTGGTGGACAGAGGTGATCATTTCCATCAGAAAATGCTCTTTCCCTGCTCCTTTTTTTAAAAGGCGCATGTGTGAGGATACTTGCATTTCTGCATTAGCCCATATCTATTTAACGGGAACACCTATATTTGTATGCATGATGAGGGAAAGCGGGGGCGGGAGTGATCATAGCCATATGTTCTAAAATAATTCAAAGGATTTAAAATGTGGGTCGTCCTCTAACAATGAGGTGAGTTGATCAGTGGAAATATGTAGCCTCCTATGGTGATTTCACTACAATGAATGTGACATTTCTGACATTAATAAGATCATTGTAAGGTCAATGCAGATCAGGAAAAATGGTACCAAACTTTTTTTTTGTCAGCATAGACAAGGCCAAGGTATGGTGGCTGTCTCAGAACACAGGTGTCAAGTTTCATGGAAAAGCAACAACTACTGCATTATTTCAATTTCATTTCAGTTTCAGAACTCCTTTTAACATAAATGCCTAAATCATTTGGTCACATTTTTTTATCTTGACATGTGTGTGTAGGGGATGGGGTATTTACTGTTCTGTCTTAGATGACCCAGACAGCATAACAACACAATACAATTTAAAATGTTGATATGTATGCACACACATACACACACATACATATATACATATATAGGCAGTTTCCATAGTTTGATGTTTCTCTTCTTAAATTTTCTTTCACTATAGTGGATAATTTGCAAAATCAATACCTTTAAAATATTGCATTTACACACATGGGGAAAAAGAGAGAGATGTATGTCACATTTTGGTTTTATTATAGTATTTGCAAGATACGTTTCTGCTATTATATCAAACTGTGCCTGATACTGCTTTTGAACAGCAGATGGTGCTAACAGTTTCTGGATTTGGTAAACTCTGAACAATACAGAATATTCATGCCAAAAGACTGTGTTGTTGATATTGTGCCGTCTCCATCAGGGTAGTACAGAATATTTACTATGAAACTCAGTTTAAAATAATGGAATACTCTGGAATGGAGTATTTTCACTAGGCCTCCTGCCATGGAGGCCTAGTGAAAATGTAAGTTTGAAATAGAATTGGAATTGGCTAAACTGATAAATGATGATTGAAAACATTGATATAGTGTGATTTTAGAATTCACAAATTCAGAATTGATATAGTGTGATTTTAGAATATATATTTGAGTTTCCAACTATTCTAAGTAAAAAAATTCTGGATGCTACTGAAAATCAATATATTCCAAGTGTTATCAGTATAAAAATAGAATGAAAATTAAGAATGACAAAGTCCAGAATATTTAGGGACAGATGCATTTTAAAATATTTTAAAATAATTTAATGATTTATTAAAATGAATTGATTTAATAACCAATTCATTAAAATAATTTATTTTCTGTTTCTTTCTCTGTCTCAAGAAAAGATATACTGGCCTGTCTTGCATGAATGTAGTAAGAAGAATATTTGTTAAAGTATTTGTACATCCTGAAGGATATGAAGCAACATCAGAAACAATAATGATGCTTTATTTAGCTATAGTTGTTATAACAACACCAATCTTCATTATCCTCTCATCATCATCATCATCATCATCATCATCTGGCGCAACAAAGCAGCTCTGATAACAATACTCATCAGATGTCTGAAATGTACAAAGACAAGAAAGTTTGACAAAATAGCTAGCTGTGTGTGCTTTCTATAGATTCTCCCACTTTTGAATCTGTAAGCTATACTGTTCAAAAGATTTCAGGATGCAGAAAAAGCCCAGCTGAGTGGCACTTGATCATGCTTTCACATTCCACAGACTTTTGTTTGGAATCCTCTTCCAATTCTGAACATCACAATAATAATCATTTATATGGTGCCCCAGTAATAGATGATGAGCTTTGGGCCTTCTCTCATCTTTTCAGGCGTGTGTGAAGTCACCCAAAATACAGAAAGAAAACAAAGGCATTTTGAAAATAAACTGCCCTTTTATTAAGTCTGATTATTAGACTTAAAATGAAAGCAATTGTAACCGTAGCCAGTTGTCATCAGAAACTGGAAAGCTGCCACCACCAATTGATTCTTTTGTGGCAAAGAAAAAGACATTATATCTGACATGAAAGTGTTTTGAAAGCAAGTCCTCTGTCTTGAAAATAAAAGATGTGAATGTGTATAAAAACTATTTTTATAATGTGACCCGCATATCAGTGAAAGATACATTTCAAAACTTCTGCAGATGCCTAAAACTGAGGATAATAGTGAAAGTCATATTTTGACTATATTTGGGGCAGAAGCATACCATAGTATCACACAGGAGGACTTAGGACTGGCATTGTAGACAATCACCCCTGCTGAAGCAAGGTAAAGAATTGTGGAAGGAGAGTGCCAAAAAGTGCCCCAAGGGCGTCATTTTCAGCAGGGGTTAATTGGCCCCCTGGTATCAGTTATTGATTACCTGTGCTGCTAAATGTCACTTTCCCCTTCCCCCCACCTGAAAATGCAAAACCCTCCAAAAACAAACACTCCAAAAAACCTGGAAGTGCAAAAAACAAACAAACAAACATGCAAAGCAGTTTGAGGCCATGTTTAATGTAACCACGTTGCTGGCCTCAAACTGGTTCAATGGTGTGTCAATGTGATCAACCGCACAGTGAAACTGATTCCTCTAAAAGTGGTTCTGAGCTGCATTATAGTGTCAGTGTAAAAACATCCTTAGAAAAGCTGGCAAATATTTTTAAAAGGAGAACTCTTTCTTTTGCAGTTTTTTGTGTGTGTGTGTGTGTGTGTGTGTGTGTGTGAGGAGCAACTTGAGAAACTGCAAGTCACTTCTGGTGTGAGAGAATTGGCCGTCTGAAGGGACATTGCCCAGGGGACACCTGGATGTGTTACCATCCTGTGGGAGGCTTCTCTCATGTCCCCACATGGGAAGCTGGAGCTGACATGGGAAGCTCACTGATTAGAACCACTGATCTTCAGGTCAGCTGTTCAGCTGGCACAAGGGTTTAACCGATTGCGCCACTGCAGCTCCTTTTGGAGTGTGCGTAGATGAAACCATGGAAATGAAATCCAAGCCCAAGGGGGATCATCTTATACTAGGTTTAATGGCGAATATACACCTGGATTTCCACAGCAAATTGCACTTCAGAGAAAGTATTCATTTGATAGCTTCTAGCAATCGAGGTCAGAAATGTTTGTGTATAGCTCTGTGCATCAAGATCACTGCCCATGTTACGATTGGAACTAGAGAGTAATTATTCCTGGACACCTTTCATGCACCCTCTTTAGATCTTCAGTTTGCATCCCGCTCTCCTGTCTCCAGTGCAGTGTGACCTTTGGCTTATAGCTTTGGGGCCTAGTAGGCTGTTCTAACCATTATTTGTTTCTCTTTTCTTTACTACCACATATTGTATGTGAGAGACATTTGGGATATGCATTAAAAAGTTTGTTCATATTGATGTTTAAGCATAGTGACATGAATGATTACATGTCAGAATATAACAATTATTCATTCATTCATTCATTGAATACCTCACTTATCTCCTATGTGGGACATCAAGCAGTTAACATGTAAAATGTTAAAACAAAATATAGCTGCAACAATCTGTAAAATAAAGTTTAAACATACAGTATCAAACCACAATCCACTTAAAAGCATTACTTTGTTTTTTAAAAACTTTAAAACATTTTTAAAAAGACACGCAAACCTTCTCAAACCCCAACTGGATTAAAACACCAAACACATTTTGACTCCAACCAGTTAAAAGCTGTAGGACAATTTAAACAACTAGGCGTTTGCCTGCTAGTGAAAAGAGAAAGGAGGAGCAACTAAAGACCCTTCTACACAAGCCTAAAACTAGGGAGAAATCTGCATTTAACATGCAGGTTTCTCTCGGGTTGGAGGCCAAACAGCAGTCCCAAACCTACAAGTTTTGAGGGGTGGAATCCCAATACACACCCATGCTGATCTGAGATTGGAATGGGTGAGCAGAGGCACTGCCAGCCTCCCCTCCCTGCCCCCCATTTCCCTTTCAACTAACTAGGAATAACCTCCGATGAAGGCCTCTCAATCCCTTGGAAGAGCCAACAGAGGGCTTTGGGAAGGAGAGAAGAAATCCATCCTCCAAGGCCTTCTGTTGACTGTTTGAAGGTGAAGGAAATGGAGGGAGGCCTCCAGGCTTCAGTCCCAGGCTCCGTTCAGTAAGTGGGGGAGGCTAGCAGTGCCTTCCATCTTTTCCAAACTGCCTGAACCTGGGGAGGAGAGATTGCTGTGGAAATAGGTGTTTGTTTACACAGGTCCCATACCTCCAAGGATTTGGATCTTCAGGTCCGGATTTTAAAAACCTGAATTAAACCAAAAAACCTGGTTTATTCCTGGTTTACGTGGACTAGTCTACATCTTCATCTGGACACCTCAGGCTAATCCATTTCCTAGCCCACATCTTAGGGCTATGTAGATGGGGCCTAAGGCTTCAGTGACCATTTAATGCACTTCAAAGCTAGCTTCAAATTGCACTATAGAAAGCTTTTAATGTGCATCAGTGCTCTGTGGTTTGTGTAATCATTATCTGGCCTCAAATGGGTTCCAGGATTCCATATCTAATCTTCTGTGCAGTGAAACCACATTCTTCAATATCAATAGCATCTAACTCATTCTTGAAAGTGAATTCCATATTCTAGAATCAGCTATCCAAAAGGTGCTCTCCTGATTCTTCCCCAGATGCACCTGTGATGTTAGTGGGAATGAGAAATAACTCTTCCTCAAAGACCATAAAACTAGAATAGTTGCATTGCAAAACACATTACAGTCAGGTTTAGAGCAAAGATTGACTCTCAAGAAATTTTAAGTGATAATTCCCAGCAGTCCTTATGAGTTGGTCAAGATAAATGAATTAGGGGTATTATAATCCAAAGACATATAGAAACCAGACCTGAAATTGCATTTTAAGAAAAATAAATAGAAAACGACATCAAATTCATTCACATTTGAGTAGTGGGTTCCAAAGCATCATTTTATTCCTGTTCGGTTATGGATGCCTTTAGCATGTGTATAGATGCATTTTTCAAAGCAATTTTCCAAGCTCTTTCAGAAGTACACTGAAATAATAAAAAGTATTGAGATTGCATCTCATACTTTCTCCATATCACGTAACAACAGAAACATGATGAACCTCTAAGATACCCCACCCAATTTTATTGGTTTATGAAGATGAAGCAATGAGGAACATGATGTCAAGTCAAATACTTTCCATAATAAAATAAGGCTCTACTGGGAATTTGGGGAGAAGAGAAAAGACATTGTCACACTCCTAAAATGGGTTCTTCCATGAGAAACCCATAGCTGAGACAGAAGGGCCCCACATGTTACTGCACAAATGCTTTTTGAAGCTGCTCTTCATCTGTGCGGTGTGATGAGGAGATGAAGGGGATGAGGGAGATGTGACATTCCCTTCTGGCCATTTGACAAAAATTAACCATTGCTGCTTCTACACAGTCATGGAGGCTAGATCTACAGTGCCATGAAATCCAATTTCTGAATCCAGATTATCTGCTTTGAACTGGATTAGATTGCAGTGTAAATGGGGCTATAATTTGCATCAGAATGTGAATTAAAGAAATTCAGTTCCATTCTGAAGAATCTCCACACACACCCCCTGGGAACTTTGAAACAACTCCCAGTGTCCACAAAGTTCCCCTCATACTGAATTGATCCAACGTAATAACTTTTTATGACTTATAATCCATCATTCTGGATTTTGGAGCACATGTACTGTAGATGTGACCCCTTTATCTTCTCTCCAGCTGCAAAGACAAAACCGGAATCAGAACTTCATTTGGATTTCAAAGGGATTTGCAATTTAACACCCCTTTTGCTGTCATAGCTCAATGCTATGAAATCCTAGGAGTCATACTTTCATAAGATCCTTAGCCTTATCTCTGCCAAAGAATGCCAGTGCCACCTCAAAGTAAGAGCTTGTGAAACTACAACACCCAGGATTCCTTAGCATCAAGCCATGGCAATTCAAGTGTAGTCAAACCAAATCCTGAGAATTGTAATATGGTGAAGCACTAGCACACTTCAGCAGCAGAGAAAGCTAAAGAAAACATGAAACTCCAAATCCTAGGATGCCATTGCATTGAGCCATGTTGGTTAAAGTGCTCTTAAGAGAGAGAAAGGTCAGTTTTGTTGTTGCAGGAAAGGAAAAGGTTAATTGTTGGATTTCTGGCCAGAAACTGACCAGCCATTTCAGAGATGGAGAGTAGGAAAAGCCAAGCAGCAAGCAGGTCTGCCCCATCATGGAGAACAAAAGTGCACTTCAGAGGCACAGGAAGGATGATAAAGATGGGAGTTTCCCATTTTAAAATAATTACTGATCACCTATGCTCTGTCTACAAGTCTCCCATGAAAGGAGACTATCATACAATGGGATATGAAGAGGCTGCAACTCTAGTTAAAAGGGTGTGTGATGATATCTGAAGTCACACAGTATTGCTACTTGTAATGGCAATCATGTGTGCTTCACAAGTTTACCTCCTGTTGTGATATTCCCCTTCCCTGTCTTTTGCCTCATTTCCAGTAACCCTGCCAGGAAGGGCAGGCATACTATGCATTCCAAAACAGATTCACTCACCTTTCATAAGCAGATCACCTTAGCGGAACTGGACAGGAAATGCATACCCACCTACCCAGGCTAGAACCTACCTATAAGCCCTTTAACAAAAGGACTTTGATGACAATTACAGAGCTATATATTTAGCAACCTTTCAAACTCACTTATAAAACTCTCACAGTCCACTTCATAATTCTTTGGGAACTCTACATACAAGTTTATTAATAAAGTTAGCTGGATGCACTGAAGTGAAAAACGATATTTATCCTCATAGTTGGGAAACTAAAATAAGATGATGTGCCTAGGTGTATACTTGAAGGGTTTTTCCAACTTTTCATATACTGTGAGTTGAGGCCACCAGGAAAGGACAATGTCAGCATACGAACCTAATGTCACCATGTAATGTCGTTTTCCAACTTCCCAAGGGGGTTAGACAATTAGTTAACTGATTAACTTTGTATACTGTTTTTATATTTACATAATATCCCATTGTGTTCTCTGAAGCTCACCTTTTCTAAACTGGACAGGGCAAGTAATCTCATCACAGACTGATTTCCATCTTGTCCCATCACATTCCACTGGTCCACTCCTTTTCCAGGGCAGACCTTTCAAATGACAAAAACATCAGGTCCAGGGATGACAGAAGCCCCAAACACTTGTGACATCAGGAGGAATCCCCAGCAAACAAATGCCTGGATCCAAGCCGAGCTGGAGGGTGAGGGTATTTTGAATGCCTCTCAGAGTGAATATAATATCCTATACTTTGCCACATTCTTTCTGTTGGATCTTTCAAGAGTGCAGACACTATATTTAACATCATTTTGGACCTGAAATAAATAAACCTCTGTCCTTGTTGCCTTCAAACCTGGTTCATGTCTTGAATCAGGATCATTGGCATTAGTGGAATGCACCGGACTTGAATCCACTTTTTGTTGTTAGTTGAAATCACTCATCATTGTCTCTATCTTCCATGAAAAAAACTGGAAGTTTATTGGAACATTTTCAAATCTATCTTTATGAGCAGAGAAAGATGCATTTATTAATAGAATGTATATTTTCAAATGTACTTTTCATTCTTTTTTGAAGGGATGGGTCTTTTATGAAAACAGTGCTAGACTGCCAACCACAATTATGTTTATTTTCTCACTTTCAGTTCCAGCTGCACCTGTTTCATCTTTAAAGTTTAACCCAAAACATATGAATTTGTGCAAATGGAAGGGTAAAGGGGGGGGGAGTCAAGTATACACTGAAAATAAAGTGGGAATGCTTACTTCAGTTGTGTGACTTGGACCATTAAAAGATAGCACAAACAAATGAACAAAAAATTTTTTTGCCAAAGCAATCCTGAAATAGTACATCCAGCTATGTGTATTTATAACTAAGAAGTTTTGAAACTAAGCTCATGCATATGCCATGTGAATTATTGATCCATGAATTATTATCTGTTCATGGACATTAAGTCTGGGCAGGTTAAGAAGATTTTTACAGACCACAGCAACTTCCCCTGCCCCTACACACTCTATTTTTCCTCACTTGTGAACTAACACAGAGTTCATATTAGACCATTATCATCTCACAGCTAAGTTTTTGTATGCCTGTTATGTAGATAAGAAGTCATATTACAAGCTGGGACAGTGTCCGAAAAATAACAATTTGTGCCCTGGGCATAGTTGTTCAGTTCATCCACCCAAGGGTTATGAAGGATTTTGCAAACATCCCCCTCAATCTCTGCATATAGGTTATAATTCTATATCTGTTCAGAGAAGTGGTTAAGAAGCAATTATATGGGCAACAAGGTTAGTTAAATTTTGTAACTCCTGTGTATAGTTTGGGAGCAATTCTCCATGATACATTTGATGTGCTGCAAGTTTTTATTGTTCAAAGGAAACGGCTATATTTCAGTCCTTCAATGCACTATTTATTTAAGACTTTACAAGTAGAACTGTTGACAATATTCAAACATACAGCTAAGCAAGCAAAACTATCATATGAGTAGCTTGCAGAAAGATAGACACAGAGTAAGACATAAATACACTTAGGTTGGTAGTTAAAGTGTTATACTTTCAAAGATGCCCAGAGTAATAAAATTGTATTTGAATTGTGCATGAAAGGGAGGTGGAACAAGCTTATTCTATTTCTCTTCTTTATTTTTTCTCCCCATCCTCTGTAGAGGTCGCTGTTTTAATTCTTAATTTGTCAAAAGGGGCTGTCAGAGCCCCATTTCCTGCTATATCTATAAATGACTCTTCATAGAGCCAGAAATGTACAATTACTTCTTACCAGCAGGCTCATTTAGGCATCGATATAAAGATATCTCTAGAATATATAATCAAATAATAGTATCAAATGTAGCTGTTACAGTTTTTGTATCGGCAATAAAGCATAATCATGCCAAATACTTATAAGAGTTTTCTAACAGTCTGTTTTTGTTTGGAAGATTAGAAATAGATGAAAAACAAATCTGAACATTCTGGGAAAGATCTTTGTGTGTGTTTATGTGAGGGTGCAAACACACACGCATACATTATGATATTAGGAAGCTGTAGAGACATTTTTAAAAAGCAGATTTTAGTAAATATATTTTTCTATTCCCTTTGATTCCCTGTAAATCACAGGTTACCCAAGAATGCAAAGAATTCATCATCATTAACGTAGCCGGCTTAGTTTTCATCATGCTATTTGTCTATGCCACTATAAAACGAACAATCTTATGCTCACATCTAGAGAACTACGTAAACAACAAAAAGGAAAACAGAATTATGAATGACTCAAATGCCTCATTCTTCAATAAACCTATATAATGAAATTTCTACTTCAAATATATTGTGTCCAAATGAATTTAGAAAATCAAAACAACCACAACAACAATAATAATAAACTTTATTTATACCCTGCCACCATCTCCCCGATGGGGACTCAGGGCAGCTCACATGAGGCCAGGCCCAAACAAGAAATACAATAAATAAAAATCAAAAACATCAGCAGCGACACAATAAAAATACAGACATATAAATAAAAATAACATACAGATAAGTATCTCCAATCACAAATGACAAAGTGGGCCACTTGCACAAGATAAAAAGTTAAAATGTTAAAAATAAACATCAGAGTGAGATATCAAGAGTAGATTCTTTGCGAGCAAGAGCTCATATAAACATGGGTAGTGTGAGGCCTTAATATAATGGGGGAGAGTGGACTCCAAAAACAGGGGCATTGAGGAGAGCAATGGTATAAAGTTAAATGGTTAC
Source organism: Anolis apletophallus (assembly GCA_030556195.1). Classification (NCBI taxonomy): domain Eukaryota; kingdom Metazoa; phylum Chordata; class Lepidosauria; order Squamata; family Anolidae; genus Anolis; species Anolis apletophallus. The sequence continues at coordinate 114,975,933 of JARBWK010000004.1, forward strand.
TCTCCAAAGGCACAGCGGAAAAGCCAGGTTTTAAGGTGTTTTTTAAAGGTTTCCAAAGTGGGGGCTTTCCTAATCTCTCCGGGCAAGGAATTCCACAATATTAAGGACTAGTTCTGAGCCACAAGAAGTAAAGACTCTTGAACATGGTTTTTTTACAATGCTGAAATTATTGGATGGGTGAAAATTGAGTCGAGAGTGCTCATGATAAAAACCAAAAAGTTACCTGGACTTCATCATTGTGTTTGCAAATTGGCAGCCAGTGGAGCTGACGCAACACTGGAGTTGTATGCTTCCTAAGTGCCGCTCCTATTAGCAACCTGGCTGCTGCACGCTGGACCATTTGGAGCGTCCAAGCCATTTTCAAAAGCAACCCTAGGTAGACGTGTTGCAATGATCTATACGGGATGTAACCAGAGCATGGACCACCATAGCCAAGTCAGACTTCCCAAGGTACAGGCGCAGCTGGCACACAAGTTTTCATTGTGCAAATGCTCCCCTGGTCACCGCCGAAACCTGACTTTTGCCATTTTATATAAGGAATATCATTTTACTATACTATTGATTATGTGTATAATGGGACTTGAGCATCTCTGGCATGTGACTTGGGGGAGGAAGGGATTCTGAAACCAAACCTGAGTAGATACCAAGAGTCCACTTTAGCTGCACAGTTTAGCACAAAAGATGAGTTGATGTTACTTGGCCTATTCTTCATGAAATTAAGTGCTGTGGGCTGGATCTCCCCACCTTCGTATGATTTGCAGGAAATATTGACATAAAACTGTGCTCACTTCAGTCAAAATATAAGTTTACAAGTAAAACGTATTCTTATTCAGGTCTGTTGGAGACTTCATTTAAACATGCTCATTAATGGTTTGGCAAATGGTGTGGCAAAGTTTCAAAATTTATTAGGAACACTAAATTATTTAAGACAGTTAAGTGAGAAGCAGCTTCTAAGAGATAAAAGAAAGGCTTCATAACATCAAGAATGTAAGCAGTAAAATGACAGATAAAATTAAATGTTGAGAAAGACAAAATGGCAAGTATTAGCAAAAGAATAACTATGCTCAGATGTTTGTTAATGCAAACTTGCTATCAGATTTCAGTAATCAATAACTTCATGCAATTTGGGGGTTTAATACATTGAAAAACAGCATGTGGTGTTGTAGTAATCAAAAAAGCAAAAAAAGAACACTACACATAACCAGAAAAAATGTTGGAATTGCTTTGGAGGCAGACGGGATTGAAAGTGTTGGCCTGATGTGGGGAGCCCCGGAGAGCATAGCCTTCTTGCTGGTGTACTGGGCACCCAGCGCACCGGCAAGGAGTCTGTCCCTGCTGCTAGAGACTGTGGCGGAGTGGGCATTGAGGTTCCCTAGACTTGTGGTGCTGGGGGACTTCAATGTCCACGATGACACAGCCTCCTCTCCATCTGCAGCGGGGGACCTAGTGTCGACCATGGCGGCACTAGGCCTCTCCCTTTCTAAGTCGGGCCCCACACATCGGGCTGGTCACACCCTCGATCTGATCTTCTCTGCAGGGGTCCAAGTGTCTGTCACCTCCGTAATAGAGGTGCCATGGTCGGATCACTGTGCTCTAAGAGTCCGGGTCGAACAACCACGCCCCCCCAGCAAGGGTGCCGAACCGATTTGGGTTCGCCCGAAGGGACTTATGGAGCCAACCCGGTTCCTGAATGACCTGAGGGACTTGGAGCCTGTCAGCGACTCGCTCGATGAGCTGGTTACCACCTGGAAGTGTAAGCTATCCGCTGCTCTTGACGAGATCGCCCCCAAACGCCCTCTCAAATCCCGCACCCGCTGTTCTCCGTGGTTCACTGAAGATCTTCGAACCATGAAGCGGGAGAAGAGATGGCTAGAGCGCATGTGGAGGAAGCTCCGTGACAGACCTTCGGAATCAGCTGATAAGCTCTTTATGGAAGCTTATGAGCATGCTGTCAAGGAGGTGAAAAAGTCCCACTATGCCTCCTTGATAGCATCTGCAGATTCACGCCCGGCTCAATTGTTCAGGATAATTCGGCAGCTGACGATGGTCCCTACCATCCCAAACAATGACGATTGGGCCCTCTCAGCCGAGGCTTTTCAGAGTCATTTTGCAGACAACATTGCGACGCTCTGCCGGGATCTCCCGGCCATGATTGATACAGTACAGGAACTTGAGACTCCATGGCCCTCCGCCGGATCCACCTTCAACTGGTTTTGGCCACTGGACACAGAGGATGTTGACAAGATTGCCGCAGCCCTTCGACCGACCACCTGCTCCCTCGACCCGTGCCCCTCCACGCTGATTCGAGCTTGCGTGGAGGGGTTACGAGGCCCTCTGTTGAATATAGTCAACTGCTCCCTTGAGCAAGGAGCATTTCCAGAGGAGTTAAAAGAGGCGGTGGTTAGTTCATTGCTGAAGAAGCCCGGGCTAGACCCCGCGGCTCCCTCCAATTACCGCCCAGTGTCCAATTTACCGTACCTGGGCAAGGTAATTGAGAGGGCAGCAATGGACCAGCTGCAGACTTTCCTGGATGATGCAACCTGGCTAGACCCCTTCCAGTCCGGCTTCCGCTCGGGCCATGGGACAGAGACTGTCCTGGTCTCCATCACAGACCTACCCCGTTGCCATTTGGACCGAGGCGGATCGGCGCTGCTCGTGTTATTGGACCTCTCGGCAGCGTTTGATACTGTCGATTACCAACTTTTGACACACCGCCTGGCGGTGGCGGGGGGTGAGGGGGACAGCCCTCAACTGGCTGTCCTCCTTCCTCCAAAACCGTCTGCAGCGAGTGAAGTGGGGGGGGGGTCTCCAAGGGCTGCCCCTTACATTGCGGGGTCCCTCAGGGGGCCATTCTCTCCCCGCTGTTATTTAACATCTACATGCGACCACTCGCCCAATTGGTGCGGAGTTTTGGGCTGGAATGCCATCAGTACACTGATGACACCCAGCTCATTCTGAGGATGGACGCCGGGGTGGAATCTGTACCCGATAATTTCCATCTGTGCCTAGAAGCCGTAACTGGATGGCTGCGAGCCAGTAAGTTGAAGGTGAACCCGGCAAAGACGGAGATCTTGTGGCTGGGCCGCCCGGGGGGGGGGGTAGAGACCCCGTTGCCGACGTTCGACGGTGCGGCGCTTCGTCCGCAACCATCAGTAAAGAGCTTAGGGGTCCGGCTGGACTCCCAGCTGTCAATGGAGGCGCAGATTGCCTGCGCCTGCAAGACCGCGTTTTACCATCTGCGTCAGGCAAAACGTCTGGCTCCTTACCTCTCCCGCTGCGACCTAGCCACGGTGATCCAAGCCACGGTCATCTCGAGGCTCGATTACTGTAATGCGCTCTACATTGGCCTACCCTTATTGGCGATCCGGAAACTTAAGCTGGTGCAGAACGCAGCAGCACGCCTGCTGTCTGGGGCTTCAAGATCCACTCACGTGACCCCACTCCTGCGCGTGCTGCACTGGCTCCCAATTGAATTCCGGGTCACCTTCAAGGTGTTAGTTTTAACTTTCAAGGCCTTATATGGTTTGGGGCCAGTGTACCTGAGAGAGCGGCTTACCCCTTATGTGCCCAGGAGATCACTGCGTTCAGAAGGGCTCAACCTATTGGAGGTGCCTGGTATCAAGGACTACAGGCTCTCTAGTACGCGTACTCTAGAGGGCATTCACTGTGGCCGCCCCAACCCTCTGGAACACTCTGCCAGAGAAGATACGGGCTATCCATGATCTACTGCCATTCCGTAGAGCCGTCAAGACCTGGTTGTTCAGACAGGCATTCGGCCCATAACCAATGCCGTCTAGTACCATTGCAATCCGCCGTTACCCTACTCCTGCTGTATGTTGCAGTGTGGGATTAGGATTTAATTGGGGTTTTAATTGGGGTTTTATTGGTTTTACTGTGCTTCATGTTGTCGCTATGTTTTATTGCTTTTAACTTTGTAAACCGCTCTGGGCTCCAGAGAGAGCGGTATATCAAGTGGAACTAATAAATAAATAAATAAATAAATAAATAAATAAATAAATAAAATATTTTCTTATTCTATGTTTTCTGTGTAAGCTTGTTGTTTGCACTTGGAGTTTTGGTGAAGTAAATGCAATCTTGCAGGGGGAAAAGCACATGCTTTTGAATTCAAACTACTGCGAATTTATGTTCATAGAAATCATAGTGTTGGAAGGCACCACAAGGCCCTCCTTTCAATTTTCTGACCACAGTGGCATTGATGGTGCAGTGACCGTGACCTATAGGAACTAAAAAGTACACTGGCCATCACACATTTTTGAGCCTCAACTGTTCTGTGTATATTTAACCTGCTGGTTCCAGAAATGGCACTGGTTTTATTTTAACAGTTCTGGTTTTTGAGATATAGAACAAATTCCATCTACCAGTTGTCATCTGCTTGCCCACAGAAAACCACGATAAATATATCTAAAGAGTTAGAGCTAATGCTGTTTATCCAATGCAATTTTTTCACACCACAAATAACCCCAGGACCCAATAAATAAAACCAAGACCCAAAGATTTCTTTTTCTTGGGCTGTGCAATCTAAGCAGCTACTCAAACCAAATTTGGAATCTATGTGGTTGTACTGACTCATTTCATACTTCCTCTATGCAGCTCTAGACAGAGGACATCTCCACATAGATAAAGCTAGCAAGTAAGCAATAAACAGTAGAAAGCCATTCCGCTTCAGGTCCTTAATCTGCCTAAAGTTTAAGCATGCTTCATGTCTGCAGAGAACCAATGTCGAAATTTTATATGGTTCCAAAAATAAACTTCATTCATTCACCCTTTGAACTCGGTGACATTCATTTCCCTGTAAATGTGTGAGGATGCAGAAGTTTTGGCATAATCAACATTAATACTAATTTCCTTTTATTCAACGAAATAACCATTTCAGTGTTTGTTTAGTTCCTAATTAAACACACACAAGAACATATTTTTTTTGCTTTTGCTGAACATGAAAAAAATTCCTTTAGAGCACATTTGAAGATTCTATATGCATGTATATCTTTTAAATAATTTAAAGAAATAGGCTTTAGAAACCGCTATTAGTATACAGGTATTCATTTTAAACCAAAGAAAATAGGTCAAAAGAAAAAGTTCCTCTATACTGTTTGCTTTTAAGACTTTTTTTACAAGATAAAATAGTACCTTTTTAATGCCTCTGTTTAAATGATCATGTGACCTCTGCTGAAATATGAGCTGGAGCAGTTAACAGTTCTAATGAAACTCTTGGAAAATATATATATGCACAGGAGCTTCCACAGCTTTTACTGCCTTCGCGGCTTACAGTCCAGTTTTAGTGTCAGTTTCTGTCAGATCAGTTTTGGGACAAATCTATAAATTCTTCAAAGTATTTGCCATTTGCTATTACATTCTCCTACACTTTGATATTAGTTTCCCTTCTGTTTCAGACTGAGAGGCAGAAGTGACCTTCCCTGGCACTATTCTGTTTTTGACAATACAAAGTCATAAAATGGGAAAGACAGGAATAGGTCTGTAGCAATGCAAACCAATAAATCTTGCATTCTGCAATAGCAATACCCAAAGCTTCTTTTATTTAATTGTTTTATTTACTATATTTATACCCCAGCCTTCTCACCCTGAAGGGGACTCAGAAAAGCTTACAAGTAGACAACAATTCAATGCCACATAAACAGTCATACAAATAAAAGGCATATACACTAAAACCTAAAAGTTAAAAACATCTAAACATTAAACCAATAATTAAAATCACACAATCCATATGATTTAAATTTTAGATGATGCCACCTTTTGGATGCTACCTTTCCAGATGATTTAGATAGTGCTAGCTTTTGGAAGGTCATCATCTAAATCCAGGACCAGGGTGGAAATCTGCATCTGAAAATTATTAAGATGACAAGCTTTTTCAATTGCTGACCAGCTATGTAACAATAAGGGAGCAAGAAAGAGAAGAAACCTAGTATTGGCTCATCTGAGGCAAGTGTCACTTCCTGACGTCCACCTCATGCCTTTCCCTAGGTGAACCAAGTTATCTCATCTACTGGAAAGTAGACCCAAGAGACTACATTCCCAGGTTACAGGACCTAAGAACTCATAAGCCAGTCCCAAGGATAGTTTCCTTCCTAAATACTCCCACTGCCCCCAGGTCCATTGATTTAGAGGGGCAATTACAGAGGCCTCTTCTTCATTAAAAATGTGCTAAGGAGCTCACTGTAATTCCATTTTTCTTTTCCTACTACCTGCCTGGATAAGGGATGTCTGCTTAGTCTCTTCCTTATAGCAGATTGGTCTTCACTCCCTGTTGCAAATATTCCAAGATACAACATATTTACCTTTCACCAATTGTCAAGTCTGTGAAGCACGAGGAACTAAAAAAACATACTGAAAAGTGGATCAGCATGGCTCCAAACACTTATTCGTTTTTCATTTTTAATCTACCTAGTTACTAGGGGTGTACAATTCGGCTAAATCAGATGACTTTTTTGGTGTCGATTTCAGTGCAACCCCCCCCCCCCCATCTTTTTTAAGGGAACCTCCCAAATTCAGGTGGGCAACATTCCATTTTTTGATCCAGCAGCTGAAATATTTGTTTTGCTCCTGGAAGATCTGGCCCATTGGTGGCAATAGGGGAAAGTAACCACGTTTGGCAGCCGCATGGGCTATTGCAGCTGGAAAAAAAGGGCTGTGCCCATGACATTATGGCTGTCCAAAAGTGCCAAAAGTGCCAAACTGGCCAGAGCACTTTTGAAAAATGGATCTGTGCACAGCCCTACTATTTACTTTTCTACAGTTTTCATTAATGCAGCAGGGATCACATTCATCCAACTAGACTTGGCAAGGAAAAATGGCCAAATGCATCAATATTATTTCCAGCCATCTACTCTGTATGACTCAAAAGCCTGAAGGGGGGGAAAAAGTCCAGGTCATTCTCTCCCAGGAAAAAGACAAAATATAAAGAGGAGTCCCATTGTGTTTATTTAATAACAGAGGGGACAAAGCATGCTAATTTAGGCTTATTTTCCTGAGCCACTCTGCTGTGACCTGGCTGAGCAACTGCAATTGAGCATCAACAATTGAAGTTCTAGGCTTGGTGTGCTACTCCATAAACCACACTTTAGCTTAAAATCAAGACGTCCATCTCTCCAGACAAATCTTGTGTTTGGAAAATACAACAAAATTAATAAAAAGTACAATATAATTCAAAACTTGAGAGGTCAGTCATACCTCTTAACACCAAGGTGCTTCACCCACCAATATACTGAGTTGATCCCACACTTAGACTAATATCAAAATCCATAAAAGCAGCCCAATGTGATAATAATAGATCTTAAATGTAATTACTGGTGAACCCAAACAGTCAGGCCTTAGAGTACACAGTCCAAAATTACTATTTGGTAATGGGAGAAAAGTCAGCATGACAAAATAAAGGATCCAACATACAGTATATCACCTGAACCATATAATACTCTCTAAAACCTGAACAGGACACAATGTCAGATCAAAGCAAATCCATAACTCTACCTTTGTTCATATGCCCTCTGATCCACCTTAGAAGATAATACAATACTGTTTGTTGTCCAGAAAGATTTAAATCACTTACCACTAATGCTCTACCTAATGTATCCCCTCTAAAACAACAATACACAAACAACAATACACCAAAAAGGTAGTCAAACTTGCAGCATGGAACAAAGTGACTCTTAAGGACTTCAAAAGATAATGGATCTGACCTGTTTCTGAAACCAACCCTCCAACACCTTGCAAATTCTGAAATTGCTCACATTGTTCTGATATCCTTGAACTTTTGAAACAAAGGCCAACATTGTTGATCTGGTTCAAATGAACTGGGAAGCTAAACCCTTACCCTTCAGATGGACACAAAATTGCAAAAAGTGTGAAATAGCAATTAGTAAAAAAAAAGCATGAACACCCCATACCCAAACTATTCCAAAATTCCAAATTAATTCCAAAACACCTAGCCATTATAATGACGTTGTTATAGTTTATAGAACTTTAACAAATGCAAGATTTGTGGGACCTAGGCGACCAAAAAAAATCATTTGTATGAGGTATTGTAGCCATATCACCACACTAGAAATGAACAGAAAAGTTAGACAACTCCTTAGTCCAAATCTGAATAGCCATCAAAAGTGGAAAAAATCAGGAATATAAATTCTGATAACAGACTTGCCCCAATTTACTCCTTAGGAGGCCATTCCTGAGCACACCCTCTGTCCATCTTTCCAGGTGTCAATCTGTCTGTCCATCTGTTAGGCAGGGAGAAGCCAAGGCATGGAAGAGAGTAAGAAAGTAGTGGCAGACCATCACTTAGGGCTTGTATTTAAGCATTTGCTTACATAATATAATTAAAAGGTAACCTATGAGAAAGCCTTAACCTGCTGGTGAGTCTTGTATGGAAAAAGAGGTATTCAAATTCCAAACAGATGCTAAGAGAGAACAGGAAGACAAAGGAAAGTTGGAAAAACTGACAAGACTAAGAAAGGGCCATGGGTGGCTAATGAACCCACCAGCAATTTTTTTGCACAAACCATAGCAATTCTAAACCGGACCTAACACGCTCGGTGGGAGTAGAAATGAGAGGTGTATCATAGCAAACACTCTGCTCAAAATGTATTCCTCCCAATACCCTGTTCTAAATTCCTACTGCTGGATCTTGCATCTGTAATGACAAACACAGAGAAAAGAAAAAGAATAGAAAGGATGGTGAAATATATTTCCCCTTCTTTTACCTTGCAGTCTCCAGAGCTGCACGGAGTAGTTCAGCAGAATTTCCTAGGTCTCCAGAGTAGTTTTCAGAATGGAGGGGTGGGAAGAGCACTGGAAAGTTACTATGTCTTGCTTCCACTGAATGCTACTGTTCTTCCATTAGAAGCTATTCCCTCAGTTTGTTAAGAGACTGTATAAAAAGCCCCCCATGTATGTGTATCCTTTCCTGAATGAGAAATAGAAGGTATACATCTATTATATAAATGGGTTCACATCATGTGATGTATACCTCAAACAAAGAAACCATACAACGCAGAAACACAATACTTGCCAACAGTAATAGGCCTCAAGCAAGGTACGTTTGTAGCAAAGAAACTTTCCCCCCAAAACCTAAAAGGCCCCCAAAACAACGAGTAAAAATAAAACTACATTTACCAGCATCCTCCAGGGCAGCCAAAGACTCACCCAGCCTCTACATTCTGAACAACATGATTGGCTGCCAATAAGGGCGGATTTGCATAACTGCTGCACTGGCCAGCCAACATGAAAATTCCGATCCATAATAAACTGCCAAAACAGAATAAGGAAAAGGCCTGAGCCAATCCCCAACACAAACACCCAAATCACTTGCAACCAAAAATTTACACCCCAAAAAATCACAGACCACGCCCAAAATTGATAGTAAGGCTTCATTAACTTGATTTCCCTAACTAGCCCTCACTTACTGGGAAGCTGTTTACGCTCTAAATTGACAGTAAGGCTTCATTAACTTGATTCTCCCGACTAGGCCTCAGCTCATTGGACATTGTGTATGGCCTGAATTGACAGTAAGGCTTCATTAACTTGCTGTTCCTAACTAGGCCTCAGCTCATGGGACATTGTGTATGGCCTGAATTTACAGTAACCTACCTTGGCACACAGAGCCCCGACCATGCATGATGGGACTTGAAGTACCACCATGGAAAATGGGATTTGTAGTACTTCAAAACCCATCATTCCCCACAGACCACTGCGGCCCAGAACCAAGAACAGTAAAGACCCAACTTGGCACACCATGCTCCCCATGACCCACACTCCATCCAACTGCAGTTTAGAGGAGGGCACACCGTGGATGATTGGACTTTCTCGCATCTCCTAAAAAGGGCACAGCAACGCGTGCCGGGTACAGCTAGTTTCATATATGTACTTTTGGCACTTCATACGAAAGTACACATCTACCTCAAGGACTTTTTAAATTATAGTACTATGATTCAACTGTAACTATCCAGGCTGCATCCTATGGGATTCCAAGGTTGTAGTTTAGTGAGACATTAACGTTATAGAATTCTAAATATCCCTCCCTGCAAATAAACCCTAGGTTAGCTTAGAATGTGGTCATGACAGATAATGTGGAATCATAGCTATAACTGGCAGTGCCCATTTGTTGGGAAACTTTTGTCCCCCAGATGTTGATAATCTGCTTCATCCATCAGATATCACAATTTGTTAGGCTGGCTTGAGCTAATCGGAAACATTTTATCATGATCTCTGAAGGGTTGCAAATGCCTTCAAGTTTGACATTGTACAGAGAAAACTGTTTTCTGTGCAAAATATGTAAATTCTGCACAGAACAAATCCCCAATGACAGGATTTTCTGTCTGAGTCTAGGAAACATGGCATGATGGTGGAAAGAGTTGTAGCCAGTTAAGTTTCAAACCTGACTCAACTATTCCCATAGGCCCTAAATTGAGGGATAGTCCAAATTCTGTGACAAAACTTGACCTTCCCTGATTTTAGGATGGCCTTTCCTTTGTTACATGCAGCATTTGGCCAATACAGGGCTAATCCACCTCTGTATTGACCTAGCTTAATTAAACCTGCAGGAGATCATCAGAAAGTCACTCCTGTTAGAAGGTACAATGAGCTAGGTCACTGCAAAGATACCAGCAAAGACAGTCCTAGAAGATAGCCAGCCTGAAATTGATAGCATAAATCATATATGTAGTTTGCTGAGTAAAGTATAGCTGAGTAGCAACTACTTTTCAATACCCTTTGATGCTAACAGCTGCTTTGGAAAATACACGACCCTTTCCAGAGGCATGTGTTTTCAGTTTTATTTTTGGATGGTTATTGTTGCCCTTATTATGTTATTGTTCTTGCTGTTGTTATTCATCAACAAAGATGCAGTAAGTTGTATAAAGGGGCCAAGAAATACTTAAAACAATGATTTTCAGATATAGACAAGCAACAAGATATGTAACTGTTTCATTTTGTATAATTGGAGGCTCTATTGAGCATAAAATATCAGTTATTAATTTACAGTGAGTTCACTGTACTAGGGCATAGCCACTTTTATAAGCATGCAAAATTGAGACCATCCTTTTCAACAATTTTTACATGATCTTTCTTTGGGCCTTGCAAAACACAACTTTCTCTTTTTGGTACAATGAATATGGGCTAAGTACCCATTTCTTGAGCCCAATGCACACATATACTTTCAAAATTGTGACTATGTTTCATGAAAGTTGTTTTTCCCAAATCACTTAAAGAGGTGGCAGGAGCAAAAATAGGAAAACTTACGTATTTTGTAATGCAACTCCAGGAATAAAGACCACATTAAAATAACCCTAACTATTCTTAATGACTCTTCCATGGAAGGCGGTTATGAGAATGTGATAGCCCTACTAGGTATTTTCTGGTTGGAACTAGATGGTCTTGAATTAGATAGGGCCAAATTTGGGACACTCTTTTGGGAGTATCCATACCACACAAGTTTAGCAATCTGATTCCACATTAGCAACATGCTTGTATCCTGTTTAATACTGTAAGTTCTAGTTTTGTGAAGTACTTTGAATTTTTTTCTATTATTGTAGTTCCAGGGATAGACTAGAAACTCTTAAATACCTTGAAAAACTGCTATTCACAATCAGTAGATACTGTGGCCACCATCCCAGCCTCAAACTGGTTCCTGGGGCAATTGTGTAGACACTCTCTAACAGAGTGAGTTCAATTTAACCCATTTCCTAACTCAAATTTAGTGTCTGTGTAGAGCTGTCCTTAGAATGTCAGCAGAACAGGTTTTTGATGTGAACAAGTTAAGAAGTTTCTTCGTGCTTGGTAACATATAAGATATGATATAGCTCACTAAAATTATATGGAATGGGTAGATTCCAGAGGTTATTCTGTCGTTCCTAAAAAGAGAAGGCATACATAGTTTTGTTAGCTAGCATATGAATGACTTGACTATTGAATATATGTATAAATTGTACTACAGCTGAGGGAAAGGGTCAAAGTGTCCAGTCTCAGAATGTGATCAAGACACATTTTTCTCAATAAATTCATTTGAAATCATTACTGTGTTTCTTTCATTTGAACCCTGGGAGGATCTAAAGGTTAGTGCCCCTTCAAAAGTTATACAAGGATTAGTATACAGTCTTAGTATAACATTTCACCAAACACACACAATTCCTACTTTCCACTAATATTTTTCCACCTTCCGAACATATTAGTTTACATTTCTTCCAATGTTCCACATATTCGGTACACAGCAATCATTTAGTTCCTCTTCAGAATTCAGAATTGCAAATCTAACCTTTAGTTACATGCCAAATTATGAAGCATATAGGTTTGGCTTTGTTATTATTAGTATTGCTGAAATTACTAGGAAAAGAAAACAATTTTACAATTTTCAAAAACTGGTAACTGTTTTTATCATTTTTATAATGCATATGACAGCATCTATGTCATTATCTTTAACAAATGGCAAACCTGCCAAAGATTCAGTTGAGCATAATTTCCACAGTATAATCCCTTTGACAATTTATCAAATAATCTTAATATTGTATCCATGGTATGTGAATGAACGATCACTAAAACTACGATGTTTTAGTTGATGAATGTGATAAATGAATTTTCATGTTGCAAAACCATGTCAAGAGAACCCCAGTGGTGGTTTTTGCTGATGTCACTAGGAGACCTTATGATATCATTAAACATAGAACAATAGGTACCAACACTAGTGGCTCAGAGCATTACATTTAAAAAAAACAAACCACAAGACATCTAAAAAAGAGGGAAATAGTCCTCTAGTTGGAAGGTACCTTGCTATGAGCAGGAAATAAACAACAACCAAGCCAATAGATTTCCATTGCAGTGTTAGCACCTTTGCAAGTACTCCTCTGCAACACCAAGGAGTTGTGGTAATAATTACTTCTAATTTATGCTTTGAGCAGAACACTAAACTTCCCCAGCTTTGTTTTTAATACTTTTGCAAATGATGTTTCTAACAACACAAAGAACTTGTGGTCAAACCAAATGAAATTTACTATGAAGAAAAGAAAAGTTGACAAAGTCTGCTAATAATTGTTCCCAATAACTCCTGTCCCTTACTCTCCCCATTGTTTGTGTTTCCTGCTGATTGTATAGTATCCCCCATCATAATCATGCCCTTCATAATCACCAAATATTTAGGGGAGGCAATGACTATGATTGTAATGGTGATAGACAAATAGGACAATGGAGATCAAAACAGTGATTGAACTATACTACTAGAACAGGTCCTTTGGGAGACTGAACTACCAGTGCAGCCTCACAAAAGTCTGCCTGCTGAATCATTTTCCTCAATAGGATTTCAGGATATTAGGGTTCTTTTAAACCAAGAAACAAATAACTGTCAATATTTTGCACACATAAAAACTATCATAGGCGTATTCTATAAATGGCACTGTTGCAATGCAGTCTTACAGGATTTTGTAAGAATTATCTGAGACATATGACATCATCAGATGGATTGTTTCCCCCATATCTGCCTGCAAGCTGCCATAATGGAGTCTACCAGAGGCCATCAAATGATGCAGGGCTACTTCTGGCAGAGCTCTGTGCTGGCAGCATACTGAGACTGAGCCCCGAGGAGTCAGGTAACTACCCAACTCCTCATAGAAAAAGCCAGGGAAAACAGGGAACAAAGTCAGGGACAGCAGGGAAACATTGTGAGATGGCAGCTCAAAATGTACCATTGGTAAGGGGATGAGGCAGAATACTGCCCTGCAGTTTTTCTCACTGTCCCCCAGCTTCTGCACCTCCATGTGATTAGATCCTTAATCTATACAAAATGAAAAAAAAAGAGATATACTGTACCAGTACATTAGTAGTTATTAATTCATTGCACTACAGAACAGTAGTAGATCGTCAACACTGAAGTAATAACAATCAGTCTTCAAAAAACTATACAGTTTTAACCTAGGATCATTTTCCCTTTGGCCACTTGAGAAAACACCAATTAATTATGAATTCTCAAATTTGATATCCAGAAGCATTTTGATTTACCTGGTTGACTATTTCAAGAAACCGAAGTTAAAGGGCATCAGACTGCTGGATTGAGAACATCAAGTTGAGGATCCAAATATCTATTAAAAGGCAATCTCTTTGAGTTTAAATGACCAAAATATTTGCCTTGTAAAATCTCCCCACATTCATCTATGCTACAGAAAATAAACAAATGAAACCCCTTAAGCTTCTCCCTCGAAGCCCCCACTCCCATGAATGTTTTGGTACCGATCTCTAAGAGGGGGCATTTGATTAAATTAATGACAAGTACATTTGAGACAAATTAGAGAGACTGCTTCTTGCACAGCCTGTAGCTGGCTGATGAATTCACTCCATAAGCAAAGGAAGGAGGTCATAGCTGGAGTCTGAACTTATTCTTTATGAGGCAAATTGAAGATTGCATTACAGATAACAACATTAGCAAGTGCCCAAGAAGGTAAAACTAATCAAATTCCTTACTGCAGGGTGTGAACTCCTTGCTGCTGAGGCCATAATGAATTTCTGTTTTTTTTCATCTTGGTTTGTTTATTTTTTAAATGGTCTGGTGCCATTCACTAGCAAAAGTGGGCATCCACAAAAATTCTAGGGGAAGATACTAAAAATGAGGCAGAAGCCTAAGCTCAAACTTGCAAAGGGATGGAATTAAATTAATAAACTGGAAGCTTAGTTTATATATGATGCCCAAATATAACTTTTTATCACCTGATGTACTGGAATCTAACCCATAAAATCCTGTGCCACAAGAAATGTGTTAGTCTGCAAGACTTTACAATACTCTTTCTTGTTTTAGGTAGCAAGTAAGTTCCATGACTATCCTTGTGGAATGGGCAAAATTATATGTTTTTATAGTATTTAAATTCAGGAAATGTCCAAGACATTTTGCTTGCTGAGAAAAGTTCGATGGTATACACTTCTGTACAATTCATGGTTAGAAGTCAATAAGATTACGTCTGACTGCAATTCTGATTATGAATCACTACATCTAAGGACAGCAAGCTTGTTCAGGGAATACAGCATGGTCCCAGTGGTACACAAATCTTGTCATTTGACACAGAGAAAATGCCTCCACACAATATCTGATGCCTCGGTACTGTATTTCAATCTGCCTAATGGTCGGACTGGCCCCACAAACATACCAAAGTAAAACAGAGTGATGCTAGGAGGAATGTGGCATTTTTTAAAACTATTTTAATAAAGTTTTTAAAAAGAAATGTTTATCTTTGAGTGGTTTTAAGGGCTCAGGCATAACTCTTATTTTATACAGTTGTGAGAATTGGTCAGAATGAATAAAACTCAGAAAGATAAAAATCATATTCCTTACCCTAATTTTTCAAAGAACTATGTATGGTAACAGAGGTCTTTCAGATCTTTGCCTTAATCAGTGTTGATGTGGAATGCAACAAATCTACTTACAAAAAGTCATTTTCTCAGGATTTAAAACCCTGAGATACTTTTTTTCAATGTCTTTGTTCATACCTCTGCTAATGGATTAGAATTTGTGAATTTGTGGATATAATTTAATTTAGCAGTTTCTGTTTTTAGTTGTACTTAGGGTTGCTGTGGGTTTTTCAGGCTGTATGAATATGTTACAGCAGCATTCTCTCCTGACATTTTGCCTGCATCTGTGGCTGGCATCTTCAGAGGTTCTGTTGGCAGTGAGGAAAGTGGATTGTTTATTTGGCTTGATCAAAAAAATGGTTCAAACTTTATTTGTCCTGGTTTGAAAGTGTTATTTCTTCTTTCATTGGGTGGTCTTTACTTTGAAAGCAGTTGTTCTACTCCAGAAACTTTGTGTGGCACAAACTGTGTTAAATTGGTGGAGAACAGAAATCATAGTACAGACCCCATCAAGGGACATCTAGACTGACCCCCTTCTGGGCAGAAAGGCACCATCCAAACTCTCTTGACATCCATTTGCTACTGAGTTGGAGGGGACCCTCAAGATACATCAATCCATTTATTCCTTTTCGCAGATGCAATCAATCATTTAATTTAATCATTACTTACTGACATAAAGGGCTGGCTGGCTGTGGTTGGCTACCCCAGTGCCTTGTTCATAGCAATCAGGCCAAAATGAAATGATTGGTTTTTAAGCAGTTAATGTTCTTATGGCTCTGCAAAAGCTCCTTATTGCTTTGCTGCCTTTAAACACCTTTGTAGATTCAATCAGTTTATTTTATATTTAGACGAAGACTGCTACAGACAGCTATAGGGGTCATTCAGCCATTTTGGCTAATGAGCAGCCAGGCAGTGTGGGAAATGTAGTTTAACAGGGCCTTTTGCAATCTCTACCAATGGGGGCCTGGCCTTAACAAACTACAACAATGGCTGTGCTTAGCCACACCCACCTCATCCCTCCCTTGCATCACCAGGGAGGGAAAGCATGAGATTTTAAAACTTTTTAGACTTTAACAAAGTTGCTTAATGGTTGTGAAAATTAAAATAACCTTGGAAGACATCCGAATATTATGGAATATTTCTGAAAAAAAGTTTAGTGGTTCAAATTTGGATTCCCCCCCTCTTCCCCCCCAACCTTTCCTGCATGGTTCAAAACTGCTTCGAAAGTCAAAATTTAAGAGTGTTTTTTTACGATGTTCAGGCTCTTCTGAATGAATCTATCCAACCCTAGTATTTATAGTGGAATGTTCAGGGTGGGAGAAATAACCCTTGTCTGTTCAAAGAAAGTGTGAATGTTGCAAGTAGCAAGGTTGAATTAATATTTGAGTAGCCATGAAGCTTGCAAGGTCAATCAGTGAGGGTATCTGTATAGAGGTAGCCTGATCTTTGTTGCCTGGAGGAATCCTCTGTTTGGGAGGTGTTAACTGGCCCTTGATTGCTTGCTATCTGTATTTCTCCTGTTTCTAAGTGGTGTTCAATGTTTATTGTCTTGACTCTGGTGTTTTTGAATACCAGTCACCAGATTTTCTTCATTTTCATGGTTTCCTCCTTTCTGTTGAAATCGTTCATGGGTTTGTAGATTTCAATGGCTTCTCCATGTAGTTTGACATATTGATTATCAGAGTGATTCAGCAATTCTGTGTTGTCAAATAATATTCTGTGTCCAAGTTGGTTCATCTATAGTTGGTTCACTTGATGAACCAACCTGGACACAGAATATTATTTGAGAACAGAGAAATTCTGGACCACTCTGACAACCATTATGTCAGACTACACAGAGAAGCCACTTGCCTCACTGCCCACAGAACCTCAGATGCAGGTGAAACATTAGGAGAAAATCCTGCTGCAACATGGCCATACAGCCCAAAAAACTCACAGCAACCTTGTTTAAAATTGTTAATAATTTTAAATATTGTATTCTCCTTTCATGGGTTTTTGCATTACAAATAAGATATGTGCAGTGCACATTTAAAAAAATTGTTCTTTGTTGTTGTTTTTTTTAAAAAAAACAACAACAACCCCGGTAATGAGATTTTGTTCATTTTCATGGTTTTCTCCTTTCTGTTGGAATTGTCCATGCACTTGTGAATTTCAATGTATTTTCTGTGTAGTTTGACAAGATGGTTGTCAGAGTGGTCCAGAATTTCTGTGTTCTCAAGTAATATTCTGTGTCCATGTTGATTTATCATGCACTCTTCTATAACTGACTTCTCTGGTTGAATTAGTATGCAGTGTCATTTGTATTCTTTGATTTGTGTCTTGGCGGTGTGTTTGGTGGTCCCTATATAAACTTGTCCACAGCTGAATGGTACACAGTTGACTCCTGCAGTAGTTGGAAGATCCCTCTTATCCTCCGCTGAATGTAGCATTTGTTAGTGGGTCTGTAGTTTGTGTTTAGGCTGTGTTTCTTCATTGGCTTCTCTATGCATCAGTGGTTTCCTTGATGTATGGTAAACCAGAGCCTGGTTTAGGTGGTTCAGTTTACCTTGGAGGAGGTGGGGTTCACAGATCCTATTTGCACGGTCTACCAGGGCTTTAATTGATTCATGTCTGGGTGCTGCGTTTGGTGGTTCCCGTGTAGACTTGTCTTTGTCTGTACTATAGACTCCTGCAGTGGTTAGTTGTAATTTCTTTGTATTATAGTATAGTGTAAAATAGAATCCAAATGTTTAGAAGCACATATTTGGTTTCCATTGAAATGGTTGCTTCCCATGAATATAGGACATGTGAAGGAAGAAAGAAGCAGGTGGAAAGTATATTTAACTCTTTCCAAGTATTGTCAGCCTCCTTGGTCCCTGTAAACCTTTTCTTAGTAGCTTTCTTACCCTTGATTGGGAAAAGCAATGCCAGAGCTAGACTAGATGAAGAGCAAGCAGAGTTGGAAGGATATAAAGAAGCGACATCTGCTGAGACACAAACATATCCCCTTCAGTGTTCTAATGCCTTAGTTTGGAAAAATAGGGATTAGAATACCAAGCTCTTGCCTCCAGATTATTGCTTCTGACATGGTACTTATATTGCAGAGGCTCTGATTCAAAATCCCAGGCAGCCATAACATATTCCAGGTGTTTTTTCACCTATAAAATCTATTACATAATTGTTCTGGAGTTTAAAATGAGACAAATGCCATGCACTCTATCTTGTTCATCTAAGAAGTGAACTCTTCAGTGACAGAGCTAATAAGTGATATGCATGACCATTAGGCAGGGTGAAGTAATTGTTTCAGAAAGCAATGTCATGATTGAACAGTGTGTTGTATTTATTTGCTTTGGTTATAATTTCACTGTAAAAAGGGGGATTTAGGTAAGGATTATTTGTTGGCCCATTTGCTATTCCATCCTGGGTTAGCCAAACTGTGTAAGGAACTTATTCCCTTACATTTTATTGTCTTCCATATGTGGCAGATTTGGTCAAATTAAAATTGACACAAAGTATCAGTTATCTCCATATTTATTTCATTTTCATGAGAAGCATCTGAGAGGAGAGATGAATGAAATCAGGGTTGCAGTGGGAGGTAGGGTGGAGTAGGATACAGTTAAGGAATTCTGTGTTATTAATCGAACGCCCCACATAACAATATTATTAGCAGAGAAGGAAGAAAACTACAGCCACTTTTATTTCAACACACATTTTGTGCCTGCCATAACTAATAACCACTTGCACCATGAATCAATAGGTGAGGAGCGCAAAGGTTAAAGTTCCCTTCTCTGACGTCCATGTCCCCAGTCCATGTGCAGTCATTTTCATGAATTTTTAAAAAGATGTTGGGGATCTTAGGTCTCTGAGCCAAACCTTCACTCCCCCTTCTTTTCTTTTGGGAGAAAGAATGGAGGCAAATCATTGTTACTGTCTGTTTTACATGAAGGAAAGTAAACTGAAAGTATACCCTATTTTCCTGTGGCAAAATGGAAAGAAAAGGAACAGGTGTTCCAATGTTCTCATCTTTGGAGAGACACAGTAGGCTGGAGAGCTAACTCCTTCCTCCCTCCCCAGTTTTATTATGGGGATACATTAGTTATTTTAATATTTTCTGTCTCACACAACCTGTGCCATCTATTAGATTGCCATTAAGAGTTTCCAAAATAGGCACTGCTGTGCTAAGCAATCACAGTCTTTGCTTGAATAAGTTATTTGGGCAGTGGACTTCAAATTTGATTGCCCCAGCTCACCTAAGGCATAATAATGTAACATTGCCCATGGGTTTCAGCCTTTGGTGGATACTTTTGCTTTGCACAATACAGAAACCATTAGGCTGCATAAATGTATAAAGCCAGTTAAAAACAAACTAAAATCAGAGGAAGCAAAATGCAACCTCCAGGAGGTAAATAATTTCAGCTGTGAAGGAAATGAGAAAAGAAAAGTGAAAGCTGTTGAAAACAGTTGAATACAGTTCAGATAATACACAGATGGGAATTCTGAGTTTGTGCAATATGGCACCCTTCAGGGCAAAAAAGGGGGACATAGACAAGAGGCAGATACAAAATGTCATTGCAAGAGAGCCACAACATTTCTAAGGGGGTTTCCTGGAGGCCTTAATTCACAGCAGCCTTAAAATTATTATGGCAACTATGAAATACAACCCATTAGCTGTACAAAGAACAGCATAGTTTTGGCATTCCATAGATTCCTATTTGATTTCAATGCAATTAAAATGTCAAACCTAATAATTGGTAGTGGATCTTACCTCCATTACATAGAACAAGTTTTGGCAATTTACTGATTCAGTGTTTCTTATATGCTACTTTGTCTTTGGGTATGCCTTGCTAAAACTGTTAATTTTCCAGGGTTCATGATTATTAGTCATAGTGCTATTAAGGAGGGATATCTGTTCTATCTGGTTCTATCCAAAACCAGAGGAAATGTGCTTCTATATATGACTGTTGCTTGTTAATACAAGTGGACAGATGCTGCTCTTGTTTTTTTGTGTTCTTCTGGCAGACCTTCCATATGTAATGGATTGGCCACTGTGTCAGTAAAATGATACATACTGTACATATATATTTAGTGTTATCTGCTGTGGCTTTTCTTATCTTTTAAGCTGTTTTAAGGGTCCACAGGAATGGCAAAGTAATGTCAGGAATTGGCACAGCACCAGTCCTGCTCTCTAGTCAGCATGCACATGTGGAGATAATCACTGAATATGAATTAAGTTATAAAATAACTGGAGACTAATCACATTGAACATACGTAATTGTATACGATACAACTTCAGCCCCACAAGACAGCCCACCATACTGGATTGTTTGTGAGTTACCTTGGGTCCCACAAAAGGAGACTCAAGGGTTATAATGCAACAGATAAACAGATGGCTAGAGAAAAAGAATAATTCTACCTTAAGAATTATTAAGAATAGGAGCCCCTGGTCGCTCAATGGGTTAAACCCTTGTGCTGGCAGGACTGAAGGACAGGTTGGAGGTACAAATCTGGGGAGAGCATGGATGAGCTTCCTTTGTCAGCTCCAGTTCCCCATGTGAGGACATGAGAGAAGCCTCCCACAAGGATGGTAAAACATCAAAAACATCTGGATGTCCCCTGGGCAACATCCTTGCAGATGGCCAATTGTCTGACACCAAAAGTGACTTGCAGTTTCTCAAGTCATTCCAGACAGACAGACAGACAGACACACACACACACACACACAACCCCTTAAGAATCAACATGTTCCACTACACCCTG
The DNA here is from genome assembly GCA_030556195.1 of Anolis apletophallus. Lineage (NCBI taxonomy): Eukaryota > Metazoa > Chordata > Lepidosauria > Squamata > Anolidae > Anolis > Anolis apletophallus. The sequence continues at coordinate 114,997,020 of JARBWK010000004.1, forward strand.
TGCTTTATGTATGTTTTCTAGGCAGTAGTACCAATTGTAAGTAAACTATGAAAGGTTCATAGCCGAATCATAAGTCTCAATCGTTTACTATCAATGTTAATATTTTACAGACATTTCAACTCTGGTATTTTCCACCAGATATTAATTCTCTCTTGACAAGTGGGATCATTATAATTTTCCTTCCTTGCAAAGAGCTGATTCTTGACAATTCAGGAGAGTCCCAAGTGGTACTCCTAAGTGAAATCAATCACTCCTTCTTCTAACAGAAATGACAGGACATCTATCGGTGTATGCATATAGACAAGGCACAAAAACTGTGGCTGGCCTGAAACCTGGCTGCTTTGAACCAGTCCAGGATTTTGCCATGGTGTTTTATTACTAAAATATCATCATGTTTCACCTGCATTACATAGTATAAGAGGAGACTCATGGACTAGATTTCTGCTGAAGCTGCACAGTTTAAAAAAAATCTAAAGTAAATAGCAGTTTATAACTTTGAAAACCACCTATATATAAGGTGGTAAAACTCTTCAAACTGCAAGTGAGAGTGATTCTCCATCTCCTGGACAAATAAGATTCTTAAACACATAAAAAGATGTTATCACTCTTGGGCTAGGTTCAATATTATTTCCCTCAAAAGCTACCTTTCCAAAGATTTATGTTTTCTGCATAAATGCCATTACTTGGTTGAAGGAGCAGTTGTCAGTATTCTAGGGAAACAATCTATAATTGTAAATCTTTCTTTTAATCCTTACATGGAAGAATGTATAATTCTACAAGTTTTCTCTGATGGGTGAGATGAAGAGAATGTTTCAGGACTTTTGGGGTGAAATGAACTTGTGCAAAACTTAAATATTTTGCCTGAAACGTGGTATATTTTTTACAGTACATAGTCTGAAAAACAGACTGGTTTCTGTAGGGGGAAAAAAACTATACATACAAAAATATTTACATGCAAATTATTTCCCTTCCCTCCCAAAATGTATTCCTCAAAAGTCTTGCTAGGATAAGCACTATCCCCTGAAGCAGCTTCCCATAGGTGTAACCCCCTTTGGTGTTGTCCCCTCTCAGCAATGGACTTGCTTCCACAGGAATCCTGTTTTTCAGGTGGCTGAGTCACTCCCTGCTGAGTCAGGAATTCAGTCCTGCAGAAAGCAACAGAGTCTAATGTTGAAAAATCTGGGTCTGAGGCAGCAACAACCAAAAATGACCGTTTCTTCCTTGCAGCTTTTTGTGGAATTCTGCCTGGACCACCGCCTTCCTGGAATTATTCAGTGACACAGTCAATCTGGTATGGTTATATGCATGTGAAAGTGTCCTTATGGCAAAATTACAATTCAAGTAACCCTTCAGCTCGTGTCAGTTCATCTCCCAGATTTTAACCTATAAGGTTTTCCAGGTTCAAGTTCAGCGACCTGTGGGACATTGTTAGCGTTATGCTGATAATGTTTTCAGTCACCAGGGCAGCCATTGACACATTTGGTACTCTTGAAATGGGCAGCCAAGTTGGCCACTCTGATTAAGCCTTCTGTTGTAAAAATTGTGCTTTGTTTCTCATTTTGTTTTGAGGTTTTATTATCACTGAAAAACTGGTACTTTGTTTAATGTTTTGTGTACCAAATAGATTTTTTTATGCTGATCACATAAATAATGTCAATATTTTCACATCATGTAAGATTTTTGAGAAATGGCCAATTTTGTTTTACTATTATAGCCTGCACTGCCATTCCTCTTTAAATTAAGAAGAGATAGGCTGTCTCTTGCCATGAGGAGAGGAAAGCATAAGGGTGGGGTGAGCTGGGAAAGAGACTGAGAGAGCCTAGAATTCTGGGAAAAATGATTTGGAAAGGCAAGGAGTCTTATGGTAGAGAATTCAAGAGGCCCTGCCCCAAACTACATTTCCCAGAATTGTGCTTCTCGTCAGAAAGCTCCAACTAGAATAGGGGAGAGATTTGGCCCTCCTAACAGCTGCCAGAGTTCCAATAAATTGGAGAATCTGCAATAAGGAGGACTGACTGATACTTCAATACTAGTAACTGAATATGTGCTGGGCTGGGAAGAAATCTCTGAATATCTTTAACCAATAGAACTTGAATTTAATGAGATATCTGTTAGGGCAGGGGTACCCACACTTTTTCAGCATGCGAGCTACTTATACTAAAACCAAGTCAGAAAGATCTACCAAGAGAGAAGCAGGGCGGAGCTGGGGGAAGGGGGTGGGGCTTGGCGGGGCTTGGCTCCGCCCCCTCCCCCTCTGGCTTTAGCATTTCCACAGCTTCTCCAGGGTAGAGGAGGGTAATGCCAAGCCAGTGGTGGCATAGATAGCCACCACTGGCTTGGCATTACACCCTCTCCCCCTCTTCTACCCTGGAGAAGCTGTGGAAATGCTGAAGCTGGCGAAGGGGGTGGGGCTTGGTGGGGCTTGGCTCCACCCTCTCCCCCTCTGGCTTTAGCATTTCCACAGCTTCTCCAGGGTAGAGGAGGGTAATGCCAAGCCAGTGGTGGCATAGATAGCCACTACTGGCTTGACCCGCCCCCCCTCCCTACCCTGAGAAGCTGTGGAAATGCTGATAGCCCAGTGGAGGGGGGGGCTTGGCATGGCATGGCTCCGCCCCCTCAGAAGCATCCCATCCAGCTGGGATCGACCTCCCTCGGTCCAAGGATCGGCCAGTCGATCACGATCAACTCCCTGAGCACCCCTGTGTTAAGGCTTTAAAAAATGTTTTTGTCAAAACCTTTAAAAATCCCTTAAAATCATAGATGTCTTAATACTTGGGGGAATGATTCTCTGTTATCTTGTGTCATTGTTTAAAAAATTGAAGAAGATGGCTCTTGTGGGTTTTTTAAAAATGTTGTTTATAAAAATTTTGAAAACTCCCCAAAAATCTATAGATGAATGAAACGTTCTGAAACTTGATGGGTTAACAGTGGTAAATGTGTGTTACATTAATAGCAAGTTTCATGCCAATTACTTTAACAATGAGGGAGAAAGGAGCCCCTGAAATTTCCCCATTGGCACAATTACTTAACAAAACAGCATTTACTGCATTATAGTTACATTACGGACCCTGTCCAATTCTGTAAAAACTTTAGAAATGATTTCTCCCACCCCCTAATTTTATAATGAGTATTGAAACATTTTTTCATTGATTGCACAGGCCTATTGTCTGTGCTACCTGATAAATTTATGTTAAGCTAACAACGTTGTAGTGAAAATTATTGTAACATGTGCAGGGTAAAAGTTGAGTTGCTGATTTGCTTGCCAGAGAATTACAAGGTTCTATGATATCTATTTTTGATTATTGATAGAAAAAACAATTACTCAGAGTAAGTTTAATTAAAACCAAAATTTTAAACAAATACATATGAGAATGGCTTGTGATCTGGGTTGCTGTCTTAGTGGCTATTTTTAGCCATGTTTTTCCACCTCTTCACTCCCTGCCAGCTTTTTCCTAGAATGAAGCTAGATTAGATTAGCACCCTGAGTAACTTTGCTATTTTAGAATTAAATTCCTATAATAAAGCTTTAATTTGTTTCTCAAAGCCACTAAAGTCTTTGTTTCTTAATCACAATTTCTAACCGCTGTAGCACTCTATTACAAGGACCCTTGCTTAGACAAAAAAAATCATTATTTGAGTTCTAGAATAATGATTTAGATTTTGATATGATTAATACAATGTCATTATAATTGCTGGAAGTAGAGTTATAAATCTGTTAAAATAGAATTGTTTTGCACCTGTTGTACGTTGTGTTTAAAATACCATGACACTGAAATGCTGAAAACAGCCTGGTATGATTCCAAGACCTGACCCTTTTTCTGAACTTATTTACTTGTTTCACTATTGATTTTACTTATATCCCACCTTTCTCCATATTCAGGATTCAAGTTGCCTTACAACATGAAACAGACTATAGTTAAGCCATTATTTATGTAAAAGTTAATATATATTGTTATTAATGCTAATTATTTTAATACAGTTGTAATTGTTTATGCGTTTATCTGCCTTCCTTTGTTCTGTCTTTGTTCCTTTAATTGTAAATCAACTTAATAACATTCCTTGATTTTCCCATGTTTCCGATTTCTAATTAGCAATTAGCAACACAATCCAAGAATGCCCAGCCTGGTTCATGCCTTGGAGGTCCCTTCCTTGTCTGGCTGGGTGCCCAAGCCTGGCACCCAGCCTGGCAAGGAAGGAATGTGGAGCAGTGGAGGGGCGAAGAAGAGCATGCCGCTGTTGAGGCCCTCTTCGGTGGTGGACTCCTCTTCCTCTCCAGCTCCACTGCTTCATGCCTTGGAAGTCACTTGCTTGCCGAAGGGACTAAGAAGAGGATGCCGCCACCGAGGCCCTCTTCAGTGTCAGCCTCCTCCTCCTTGCCACATCTGCTCTTCCCCACCTCGGAGGCCCCTTCCTTGCCCAGCTGGACACTCTTGGGCACCCAGACTGGCGAGGAAGGAACGGGGAACAGCTATACAATGTTCCCTCACTGCTCCCCGTAAAACAGCAAGTCCGCAATAAGTGAACCGTGAAGTAGCGAGGGAACACTGCATTTTGTAATTTAGCACCCCAGAATCTACATTTGATAGTCAAAGTTCTACCTCCTCTGACCAGCTCCTACTGGAGCCCATTTTCTCAGCTTTCCTCTTCTCCTTCTTAATCAGGGGAAGCTTTCTTGGGTATGATATGACAATATATTTGAGAAAGACTTTATGAATAGTGAGGCTAGAAGCTTCCATTCCTAGTTCAGAGGCTGGCATGCCTGTTCTGCACCATAGTACCAGACGAGCACAGAGTTGGTGTTCATTTCAGAATTATACCATTAAGGATAAGTTGTCAATGTATCCTCTTATTAATATTCGATGTGAATACAAATCCTGGATCCACTATTCCAAGCTTGGAATATCAGATAAAGTCTTGCATAGACACACAAACTTTTGTTCTACTGTGTAAGACCTTTTTGAAAATAGGAAGAAAAAACATTAATATATATTGGACACATCACTAGCATACAAATTTTCTTCTCCAAGATATTCACACCTGCATCTATCTCTCATCATCAGTGTTAATTGAGCATATTTCTTTTCAAATATCTCACCAACATTTCCTTCATACAATTCCTTCTTCTCTGTCTGCCTGTATTCCCATTTTGCTTTACCATTATAACCTGCTTTTTGGTTTCTGTATTGTTTCAGTTCCCCTATCTAGCAGGTGAACTGACTCCATGGAAAAGCTGTTCCCTTTATGGAGTCATGAAAAATTAGAATCTTTAACATTTTAACAGTGATTCAAAAATAAAATTGTCACTTGATCAAAGTGAAAGATAGAAATGTGTGACTCCCATCAACCCTGAGAATTACAGCATTTAGGTGTGAAGTACATGCATTCCATGAACAATGGCCTTGTGAAAAGAATCCCAAAGAACCCCAAAATGGAGAAAAAATAGAATCATCAAGTCAGAAAAGCACTAACAGAATTTGTGCAGGACAAATATTTTAAGATCACATTGGGTTTATAAAAAAGCAAGAGGGGAGTTCAAGGATAAACCAGGTTAGATGTGATAAGGAAAAGTACTGAAAATAAACTATGTCTAAAACAAGGTACAGAGAGAAGCAGACCAATAATAATATTTGAACAAAAGGGAAAAATGCAGTATATTGAAGAAAGCTGAGAACACCTTGTTGCTTTTGTATTATGTGTGAATCTTTAAGGTAGAGAAAAGCCTCCTTTTGTTTACAATGTTATGAAGGCCAGAGAAATAAAATGGAAACTTCAGAGCATAGAGTCAGCTGTGACAATTTTCAAGGCTGAATGGGTGAGAAAGATGAAGTCAACTCAATACATTACAGTGAAGGAGACTAAATTCAAGCAAACATGGGATTCTGAAAACACCCAATGCATTAATATATACTATTGTGTGCACTACTTTGTGTATGTACATTGAGAGCTTTGTTTCTTTTATATATTTTAAAGTATATTAAAACCTCTAGTATTTACAGGGTTATCATGAAAATCCTGGCTATTTTTTTAAACTTATATTTATGTTTATGGAATACACTTGGTTACCTTTTTCATATGTCTTAGAAGAAAGCAATGGGAAAAACATGAATGCCTTTGTTTAGTTTTCAATACTTTTCTTCGTTATTTTTGTTCACGGATTTCATTTATTTGATATCACATTGATTGTTTAGCCTGAATTCTGACCCTGATTTCCATTGGTATATTATTCACCAAAGCAATCACTTGTATTTATGTTTGTTTATACACCGCTATCATCATAATCAGTTAGTGCAATCAATGTGTTTCATGTTATTTCAAAAAAAATGTGTCCCATCTCTTTTGATCTGATCTTCATGATATTTACCTGAAGTTTCCCCTTTGTATATATGGGATTAAACTAGTTGGTCTGTCTATTGGCATATGGCATTGGCAGGATGGAACATGGGGAAATTAATATTCTGTTGAGTGTCATATTTAGTATATAACATGTGTTTAATTAATATGGAATAAACTAAGGAAACCTTAGTTTATTCTGCATTTATTCGTTTTTATCAGATACATTGTTTGGACAACTCCGGTAAAAACCAAGACAGGTCCCACATTTTAAGCCTATCTGGATGGGCCCTAAATCATTTCAAGCACTAACTGAAAAATCATGTCAACAATGACATAAAAACTGTGTCTGGTTGAGACTTCTTTTCAACAACAAATGATCATTCACATACATTTCACTTTCATAAATGTTCAAACCAGTCTGTACTCCAGGAAATAATACCCAACTGCTCACTGGTGGGAATATATTTATTTATTTATTTATTTATTACTTCGATTTTATATACCACTCCATCCCAACAGGCTTGGGGCAGTTTACTTAAGGCAACATTAACAATAAAATACACTAAAACAATACTAAAACCAACAATAAAACAGTCACCCCTAGTACACCTAGTTACATTGGGTCAGTTTATATTGAAAGCCTGCCAAAATAAAGTTGTTTTGCAGCTTCTTGGAATGCAGGCAAAGATGAAGTACTTTGGCAACATAATGAGAAAACAGGAAAGGTTGGAGAAGATAATGATGCTGGTGAAAATGGAATGAAAAGGAACAGGGGTTGACCAAGAGTAAGATAGATGGATGGTATCCTTGAAGAGACTGGCTTGACCTTGAAGGAGCTGGAGGTGGTGATGGCTGACAAGGAACTCTGGTGCTGGTCCATGAGGTCACAAAGAGTCCGAAGTGACTGAACAAATAAACAGCAACAACATAAAAGGTTTACTTAACACTTAGACTTTTAATTATTCACATGGCAGACTATCCAAAACAGTGTTGGTAAAGTAAATGTCTGTGTCCATGAAGGTGTATGCACTTTGATTTCCTCCATCTTAGTGCAATGGTGGGAGAGGGGAGGAGGCTGCCTTGCTGGTCTCCATAAGAGATATGCCAGCTTTAATTAGACCCTAGAGCCATCTACACCATGTGCCACTGACAGATTTTGGGGAGAGATATTAGTTTGGTGAACACCTTCTGGCACACAATTGGCGAAGAATTGAAATGTGGAACTGTCCGTGAGTATCAAGCAATTGAGGAGTAGGGAAGAAGAAGAATAAGAAGAAGAAGAAAAAGAAGAAGAAAAAGAAAAAGAAGAAAAAGAAGAAGTTTATTTTTCTACCCCACCTCCATCTCTCCGAAGGGACTCGGGGCGGCTTACATGGGGCCAAGCCCAAGGCAGCATACAATTAAAAACAAAACAATAAACAAATTTAAATAGCATAATAACAGCATAAACAATAAAAAACAAGCATCCAAAGGAACAACAGACTCATTTTTGGAGGGGAGGGAGCCAAAATGTGAAACTAGTTAAAGGATAGGGTGGTCAATAAGGTGGATAGAAACGTATAGTGGCATAGGAATAATAGCATAGATATAGAGCAATTAAATAGGATCAATTCATCTTAACTTAGAAATGTAATAATGAAATAAAGGAATTTCGGTTCAGGTCATGATTCAGATCATCTGTCACAGGAGTCATCAGTCGAATGCACAATGAAACATCCACTTCTTTAGTTCCTTGCAGAAAGTGGATAGGGGGGTGCTAGCCTAATCTCCTTGGGGAGGGAGTTGCAGAGACAAGAGGCCACCACCGAGAATGTGCTTTATTTCATCCCCACCAACCGCACCTGAGACGGGGGTGGGAGTGAGAGAAGAGCATCCCCGGAAGATCTTAAGGATCGTGTGGGCTTGTAGGTTAGGATGCGGTCACGAAGATAGGCAGGTCCTGAAATGTTTAGAGCTTTATAGGTAATAACCTGCACCTTGAATTGGGTCTGGAAACTTATCAGTAGCCAGTTGAGCTGTTTGAATGGGGGGAAGGGGGTTTGACCGCTCCCTGAAACTTGCTCCAGTTAACAATCTGGCCGCCAATCTTTGCACCAGAACCATCATCAAGGGCAGCCCTAAGTAGAGTGCATTGCAGCAGTCCAATCTTGAGGTAACTAAGGCATGGACCACCATGGTCAAGTCAGACTTCTTGAGGTACGGTCGCAGCTAATGCACAAGCTTTAACTGTGCAAAGGCCCTCCTGGCCACAGCCGACACCTGAGCATCACGTGTCGACTCTGAGTCCAGGAGGACCCCCAGACTACAGACCTGTGTTTTCAAGGGGAGTGTAACTCCGTCCAGCACATGTTGCCACCCTATACCCCATTTGGCCGAGCAACTGACCTGGAGGACCTCTGTCTCGTCAGGATTCAATTTCAGCTTGTTGGCCCTTACCCAGCCCATCACAGTGGCCAGGCACTAGTCCAGGACCCGCTTCCTTGGACTTTGGTGGAAAGGAGTAATAGAGTTGCATGTCATTTACGTAGAGATGACCACAAACTCCAAAACTCCAGATGACCTCACCCAGCGGTTTCATGTAGATATTACAGGTCAAAGGCCAGGGGTCCAAGCAGGTATCCCCCAGCTTCACCTGCTGGATGCGGCTCTCCAGAAAGGAATGGAGCCACTGCAATTCAGTACCCCCAAGACCCATTCTGGAGAGCTGTCCCAGAAGGATATCATGATCGATGATATCAAAAGCTGCTGAGATGTCCAAGAGAACCAACAAGGTCACACTCTCCTTGTCAAGTTCTCTGCGGAGGTCATCCACCATGACGACCAAAGGCGTCTCAGTACCATGACCAGGCCTGAAACCAGACTGTGATGGGTCCAGAAAATCAATTTCATCCAGGAATCCCTGGAGCTGAGAAGCAACCACTCACTCCAGAATCTTGCCCCAAAAAGGGAGATTTGAGATTGGCCGATAGTTGTTCAATATTGACAAATCAAGGGATGCCTTTTTAAAGAGCTGTCTCATGACTGCCTGTTTTAAGCATGATGGAATTTGCCCTTGCTCCAATGAAGCATTTATTATCTTTGACAACCAATCGGCCAACCCTTCTCTGGCAAGTTTTATTAGCCACAATGGGCAAGGGTCTAGTGCACATGTGGTTGCTCTCACCGCTCCAAGGATACTGTCCACGTCATCAGGCTGCACCAGCTGAAATGAATCCAATAAGATCGAAATGACAGATGCCTCTGTTACCTCATCTGGCACTATAAGAAAGTTGGCGTCCAAATCGGAGCGCATCCAAGAGACTTTGTCTGCAAAATGATATGTGAACTCGCTGCATCGAGTGATTGGATTGTCGAGATGATCCTCCCCACTCCCCAGGAGGGTGAAGGAGCTCCCTCACAATTAGAAACAACTCAGCTGGTCTATTTGTTGCACACGCGATGTGGGCAGTCAAGAAAGATTTCGTGGCTGCCTCCTTAATAGAGGCTCTAGCTTGTGTTCGGTTGGAGACACTCCGAGATTGCCACCAAATGCACTCTAGTCTCTGCCTTGAGCACTTCATCAATGCCAACTTCTCAGAGAACCAATGAGAGGGGACATTCAGGGGTGATGGTGTCTAATGCCCTGGCTATCTCGGTGTTATAGAGACCCACTAGGGATTCGACAGGGTCACCAGCTGTCATGACAGACAGATCCCCAAGAGACATCAGGAGTCCTTCTGGATCCATAAGTCTCCTGGGGTGGACCATCTTAATAGGTTCTCCACCCCTATGGAGGTTAGAGGCAACAGTCTAAAACTGACCAGATAATGGTTGGTGCATGACAATGGAGGACGTTTTTGCTCTTCCACACCGATGTCATCTTTGTTTGTTACAAATATTAGGTCTAAAGTATGCCCCGCCTGATGAGTGGGTCCCAATATCATTTTGGACAGGTCCATGGTCATCATGGCATCCATGAAGTCCTGAGCTGCACCAGACAAGGTGGTCTCAGCATGAATGTCAAAGTCTCCCAAGACTAGCAGTCATTGAGACCCCAACACCTTGCTAGAGACCACCTCAGCAAGCTCAGGCAGAAAGACTGCCATGTCGCGGGGTGATCGGTACACAAGCAGAATCCCCAACTTGTCCTGGTTAGCCACTTTCAGGTGGATGCATTCAAACCCAGTAGACTGCAGAATGGGACATCTGGTCAGAGGGATGGAATCCGGGTAGACCACTGTAACTCCACCTCCCTGACCCCCAGGTCTGGCCTGTTGATGTACATAGTGGCGGGTGGGAAGCAAAATCAAGGCGATGGAGGGCCCACAGTTTCCCACCCCTGATGACCAGGAAAAGAACAGACCCTGAAAAGGGGTCTTTGCAACCTTTGCAATCTTTGCAACCACTTCTTGGTCCGGCGCAGTGGCTCAGCTACTCCCTGGCGCGGTGGAGCACCGGGGAGTAGGACTGGTCTTTGGGTCTCTGCTCTCTCTAGGGCCTGCAGGGCTTAAGGAATTACAGCCTCTAGTCAGCCTTCTAGTTTGTTGCTGATCTGGGTGCATCCTGGAGTTTCAAAGAGCTAAGGTGTTTTCACCCTGGGGAGGCTGGACTATGTGGTCTGATTTAGACCTATTGTTCCAGCTTCTCCTACATCAGATTACTTCCCTGTTTTACTTTGCTTATCACAAAAAATTAAAAGTTGTCCTAATTCAATCTCCCCCTGGGTAGATAGGGTGGACTACAAATAAAGTATTATTATTATTATCATTATCATCATCATCATCTCAAATCTTGTGATTAGTCTTGTTATCCCCTTGGTTAACAAAAGCTAGAGTAGTTTAAGCTAATAGAAATTTATATTTCTCTTCTCTCTCTTTTGGTGGGTCATCTTCATTATACACAGATTAGTTAGGGTCAGTTTACACATCACAAATATAAACATCATGCAGTGATATGTGCTTTATCATCAATGCCAGTCTCAGCAATAATGTTTATTTATTTATTTATTCAAATTTATTTGTCGCCACTTCCAGTTGGCTCGGGGCGACTTACAAAATAAAACAGGGATTAAAACAGACATTATTAAATGTACAGGATTAAGAACAATAGCAATAAAATACACATAGTACCAGGAGAAGCCGAACAATTTAAGACCCAAAGGCCTGTTGGAACAGTAGGGTCTTGCAGGCCTTCCGAAAAGCTAACAGACTCTGAAGGGCCCGGATTTCGAAGGGCAATGCATTCCAGAGGATTGGAGCTATGATCGAGAAAGCCCTTCTCCTTGTTGCGGTCAGATGGTAAACCCTGGAACTTGGTTTATGGATTTCCATGATGGCAAGCAATGTGGATTGAATCTATGTGCATTTTAAGAGATTTTATATGAGCACACCAATAGAACATAAAGAAGTGTGTACTTTTATTGTTGGAAATGAATTAAATAGTTACTTTGCCTTTTTTGGCCCCTTCCATTATTTTTTGTTATAAAAATGTGTGAATTTATATATCACCTTGTTATAGTTTACAAACTACAAATTCAGCTCAAATTGTTCAGCTCACTTTGATGTATCTCATTTTTATAGTGGTGTGATTCAGAAAACTTTAGACTTCATGTGTTTGTGACATATATATACTGTATATATATATCTCAATACTCACTTCTTTATAATAGAGGTTCATTCCAGTCTGTTTCTGCTTTGAGGCTCATAGAATTCTCAGCTAACAAGTTTGACATCAATTCTTTTTTTCTAAACCTCTGTACTTCAGTTAAACATTTCTATTTACTTACTTAAGGTAGGGAAATCATTCTTGTTCTAGAAATCTGCTGAATACTGACAAAGGATTTTGGCATTGCTTTCCTATGTGCTAAGAAAATATTTGCTTACTGCATCTATGGCAATCTAATTTCACCTAATTTTCCCTCTAGTTATTTATGTGTTCAGGAATGCCTCTTTTACAAAAATCAATTCATCTATATATTCCTACTTCCATGTTTTGTTCTCTTTGGGCTATATAATTTTGGGTGAGAACAGATTTGAAACAGTAGGGAAAATTTTATAGCCCAGAAGCTCTGCTATCTAATATTAGAAGTGAAGCATACATTTCAAAAAAATAGGTTATTAGCTTCTCTTTTGCTCTAAGGTATATAAACATCACTGCAAAATATTGCCTCAATTCCTATCTATTGGATGTTATTCTGTCTTATAAAGTGCGCCATCATTTTCACTTGTGCTAGAACAGGCCTGTCCAACAGGCGGCCCGGGGGTCGCACATGGCCCGCCAGCCCCTTGGATTAGGCCTGCCTACCCTCCTGCAAGAAATCAACTGTTTTAAAATAAATATTTTTTTAAAAAAAAATTAAAACGTTTTTCGGAAAAATTGTAGCGGCGGCACAGCTGTCTGCCATTACCTGTCCTGGCTCTTCAGACTACAAGTCCCAGCTTCCCCTCCGCAGCGCTATTTCCTTTGAGACTAGAAGAGTACAGGAAGTACTCTTCTGCTGTGTCTTCGGCTCCTGCCTCTGTGTCTTCGCCTCTCTCGTGCTCCGGCTCCTGGATCCTCGTTGGAAGAGAGAAGCCGGACCGGAGCAAGGCTGTGTGGAGCTCCGTTTCGGCAGCGGTCATTTGGGAAGGATACCGAACTAAGGTAGGCTGAAGCAGAGGGCTGTTTTGCTTGGGTGGGCTCCTTCCTTCCTTCCTTCCTTCCTTCCTTCCTTCCTTCCTTCTTCCTTCCTTCCTTCCTTTTATTCTTGCTTTTATTTTATTTTTAATTTTATTTATTTATTTTATTTCCTTTTATTCTTGCATTTATTCCTCCCTCATTTCTTCCCTCTATCCATCTTCCTTCCTTCCTCTCTTCCTTTCTTTTATTCTTTTATTTTATTTTTATTTATTTTTATTTAATTTTATTTTTTTATTTATTATAGCAGGCCTGGGCAAACTTGGGCCCTCGGGATACTTTTTTGTTCCCATTAAAATTCTTTTATAATCATCCTGTTCCATTGTTTTATTTATTTATTTTATAATTAATAATGCAACTAGTAATTGTAATTGTAATAAGTATAAGTATAACTGTCAACTATTAATTGTAACAATAGTCGTATAAGAGGTAAGAGGGTTTTTTTCAACTTTTTCACACTGCGGCCACCCAGGTGACTGGAATTCTGGCCCTTGGGCCGGTAGAAGTTGGACAGCCCTGTGCTAGAACAAAATAGAAATCCAAGCTCAGGATAGCAACACCCTCTGTTAGTACATTAGAATGCCAAATATTAGTTATGATACTATGTTTTATTAACCAATACAAATTCTTCCATCATTTTTTGCCATTTTTAAAGAATTTGTTGTCCAAGGTGGATGGGCAATATCTGGAACAAAAATAGAAATCCAGGAGAGTAACTGCTTTCACCATTGCAAAATTTCTTCCACAGAATGATTTTTTATTTCATGGTATTTTACTATCGGGTCATAGATTTATGGACCACTTGTCTTTGGTCTTTTGAATCCCTGCTTCGTAAAGTTACACTGCCACAGCCCCAGAGAAAAGCAATGCAAAACCTCTCACAATAAATCCTATCAAGAAAATCTCATCATAGGGTCATTCAAGGTCTCCATAAATGAGTTGAAGGCACACAGCAACAGTGTGACCAAGGCCATTGGTTTTCCTGTTTTCTTTCTATAACGTCAGATATTTAAGGTCCTACTATTTGGATTTAAAGGTGGAATGTTTGGTATAAAACTACCCTAATCTTTTGAGAGACTTGATGCTATGAAGCTGCTCAGCCTATTTACCAATATTGTCATGCCATTTTTCATATTCTGGCTAAGCAACACTATCAGACAGAAAGAGATTACCAGGGTATTGTCCACGTTCAGTTCTACTATAGGAAATACCTACTTTTCAAATGTCAGGATCACTTTTAGAGTGCTTTCAAATGATTATTTAAAGCATGGGAGAAATTCATCCTGAAAGTTTTTAATCTCCACACACATACATGGCATTTCACTTTTTAAAATAAAAAACTTTTAACTGTTTCATTCAATATCAGGCTTCATTGCATGGAGATTTCAGCATTTTGTGTAATTCATTCAAGACACTAAATAGGTTGAACTTTAAAAAGGAAACAAATGCTATTTTCAAGCAGTTAAAGACAGATAGCAGAAGTAAAAGGTGACTTAGAAATAGAATGCAACTATTTAATGACTTGTGTACAGGGACAATAATATACTGCAATAATCAATGCAGACAAACAGAGTCACAACAAAAAAAGGAAGAACCAGAGGCCTTTTCCAAAAGATATGACAAATCAGAAATTTAAACAAGAACCACAATGCTCTACAACCAGCAAGAATAGGAATAAAAAGATAAAGGAAGTAAAACACAGAAGGACTATGTAAAAGAAAGGAAAGGGTGACAGATTAAATTGAATAACAACTATATGAAAATAAACCTCCAATTTTAGAAAGTGAATTGAAACCCCATAAGAACTTTTGGGAGAAATAAATTAACAGAAACAGATGGCATATCAATCTACAGAGGCTGAATCTAATTTAGTTCTAAATAAAATGGGTCAAAATATGATCCATATATTGGAAACTCTCAATGTAAATTCCAGTTCTCATGAAAGGGGATATACCAGGATTGTCACAACCAAAAAACTATCACATTAATTTCCTCTGCAAGCAAAGTGGTTCTCAAAATTCTACAATAAAGAATGCTTTTCAGATATGAAGTGAGAAATACTGGGTTCAGGAAAGGACGAAGCACAAGGGATCACATTGCAAACATACACATGATAATAGAGAACACCAAAGAATTTCCAAAGCAAATTGGTCAATGCTTTATAGATTATAAAAATACTTTGATTGTGTAGATCATGAAAAACTATGGATTCCTCTTAAAGAAATGGGTGTGGCACAACATTTGATTGTCCTGATGGGTAGCCTATAATCATTAAATGCTTTCCATTCATGTAGAGCTGCATTTTATTACTCTATCCGTTTAACGTGTATGCTAAACGCACATTCAGCAAGATGAGACTCAGAGGAAGGAAGCATGAAAATTGGAGGAAGGGAACAATAATACTGTAAAATATGCAGATTCCTATGCATCTCAGTCATCATGTCTGGCAAAAACAAAACACAACAAGTCCGACTGATACTTTAAAATGTTTTGGAAAGCCTTCAGGTGAAAACAGATTTGAATTGGATAATTAACACTGAAAGTATTTTTTCCAAGGCTGAGGCAAATAGCAGTTGGAAAGATCAAATTCACTTTTCACAGAATGCTAGGATCTCATGGGGTGTAAAAAGCCCATGATGTCTTTATGGCAAAATTATTTTCTCATTCACCTAACTCAAAAAAAGAGTAAAAAATCTTTCAGCACATCTCTTATTAATCAATGGTCTGGAAATGAGAATGCTTCTTACAGAAAACAAAATTGGAAAAAAGATTTTATATTTATAGTATGATGTTTAGAAAGGGTCGCAAAGCACCTTTGAAGGGAAGGAAGAACATAGAAAACACCAGGAGGTTTTTAGGTAAAATGAGGTTATAGGTCTTTTTTATCCTCTTCTTCCAAGGGCATTATCACATGAGGCTTAAATGCATTGGGGGCTCCTTAGCCAGGAATTTTAAAAAACGTACCCTCACATTACATCATCATAAACTCATTGCAAACCAATCTCCAAGTCACATTGAAGCAGTAGTTTATGAAAACACTAAAACTTTATTGAGGGCTACTCAACACATGTGCAACCTGTCTTCCAAAGCTATTTCAGCCATGTGGCAATTTGAAATCACTTCTGCAGTAACTTTGAGGTCGGTGGATGTAAGGCCCCTCCTCAGGGCCGTAGCCGAGGGTGGAGGGTGGGGGTTAAAATTTCACCCTGTCCTGAAATGTATCAGGTTAAAAAAGGATCCTCGTTTACTCATATTGGTTAACCAGTTAAAATTCATGAGTAAACCAGGGGTTTTTTTTGAGGGAGGGGGGTTAGAACCCTTAAACCCCCCCTGGCTATGGCCCTGCCCCTCCTACACAGTCTTTATCTCAGAATCTGTTCCCAGTTTATCTGCTTTGAACGGGATTATATGAGTCTCCACTACAGTATAGAAGGGGACGAAGTTTCTTCTTTCTCCCTTATTGTTTCTTTTAAAGGAACTGCACAGCACTATGGCTGCAACAAGACACTAATATGAAATTTTCTTTTAATTAAACATTTCTGTTAGTTGCAAGGCAAGATCAATTTACAGAACATCCCATTCATATATGGTTTTCTGACACCATTTAATTGTGCAGCTTTGAGCTCCCAAACTCTCAGAATTCTGCAAAAGGGGGGCATATATGAAGACAGGGAATGTAAGAATTGGGAGGAGTTACTGTAATTTTGACCCCTATCCTCTGCCAAGTTGTACACACACACAGAAAGAAAACAACAACACAAAAATACTATCACAGAATATATGGCAAAGGAAGTTAATACAGAATAAATGAAATTTAAGGGCCTTCCCCACAGCCATATAACTCGGAATATCAAGGCAGAAAAATCCCACAATATCTGCTTTGAACTGGATTATCTGAGTCCACACTGCCATATATCCTAGTTCAAAGCAAATACTATGGGATATTATTCAGCTGTGTGGAAGGGGCCTAAAACACTTTGCAGACATATATTTAATATTTTTATTTGTGAAATATACAATATCAAACTGTAAATAAAACAGATTAGCTGCTGTAAGCATCAATATTCTAACTGCCGTCAGCAATTTCTGATTTCTCTCTGGTTTTGTGTGTGTGTAAAAGATGACAATTTCCAGGACTTGTAATGCCATTTCATAGTGGATTTCCTCAATAAATTTACTTCTAACTTTTAGTGTACTAGTATCCAGCTACTATTTTTTTATAAGAACAGTATGACTTCATACTTTATTCATATGAATAAAGTTCCAATGCAGCTACATTACTTTCAAAAACAAATATGTATTATCTTTATAAAAACAACTTACAGCAAGAGTTCCCCCCAGTTAACACTCTCCAGTTTGCAAGAGCTGTTTCAAGTGATCAGAGGTTTCTCACATTTGCCTCTCAAGTAGAAAATGTAGAACATTCTACAGGCCATTGTGAAGAATTTGCATAACACTCTGCAGATTATTATTCAAATCCACTTTGACTTGGATGTAATAGTAGACACAATCTAAGTGGATGCAATTTTGACCCCCTCTTGTCTAATTATAAAGACATTGTACAGCCAGAGGTTATGGACAAGATTCTTGGATAAATTAGAGCCACCAAGTGTGTGCTAGACCCTTCCCCTTCCCGACTCTTTCACCAAGGCAGGGCAAGACTGAGTGAGTGGATAAAAGGGATAATTAATGCCGCCTTACAACAAGGCAATTTCCATTTTGTCTAAAGGAGATTGCTGTGGGCTGAAAATGTTTTCCTCGAATCCCTCTGTAATGGAGAATTTCAGTCAGTGTCCAACATTCCATTTTAGGGCAAGAGTGAGGTGGCCTCCCATGACCAGTGGTTCTTGGATGAAACATTTATTTATCCATTTCAGTGAAACAGTTCATGAAACAGAGAAGGCTTGGTTGCCTTGGCAGGTTAATGTGTCCTGCCTAGTTTTGCTGGACCTCTCAGTAGTGTCCAGTACCAGGGAGCATGGTGTCCTTCTGAGATGGGCTTTGAAAACACTATTTCACATGAAAGCATTACTTCCTAGATGGGAAAGGTCAGGATGTGGTGGTGAAGGATTCCTGTTTGGCTCCTGGTTGCTGACCTATTGATTTCATGAGGGATCTGTTCTGTCCCCCATGCTATTTAAAAACAGCACAAAACATTGAAAGTGATTGTCCAGAGATTTGGGATTGGCACTTCTACATTGCAGCACACAAATACCCTGGTAGTGTTTTATCCTTACTGGCCTCACTTCCTTCAATGCCAGCAATGGTTGCCTCTCCTCACAGCCATTTTGTGTCAGAGGGATTTGAGACCACATTATTACTGTCTATATGATAATGACACCCAACTCAATTTTACCTTTACACCTAATTGCAAGAAAACTGTTTCTGTTGTCCGGGAGTTTCTAGCATATACAAGAGATTGGTTGATCACAAAACAAATCCAGGAAAAAAGATTTCAGTTTGTGTTGGATAAAATTACATTCCCTCTGAAGACACAGGCTCACTATTTGGTTATACTCCTGTGCTCAATTCTGAACCAAGACACACAGGGAGTATAACCAAATAGTGAGCCTGTGTCTTCAGAGGGAATGTAATTTTATCCAACACAAACTAAAATCTCCTTTCCTGGATTTGTTTTGTGATCAACCAATGAAGACATTCCCTCTGAAGACACAGGCTCACTATTTGGTTATACTCCTGTGCTCAATTCTGAACCAAGACACACAGGTTACTAATATGGCCAGGACTGCTTTGCATTCATGAAACTTATCTGTTTCAATAGCATACATTCCTTGAAATGTTTGATCTGACCATATTGACTTCTTCCTTAGTTCCATCCCACTAGCGTTTTGTTGTCTACAAAATTTAGGTGATACAAAAAAACTGCAGTTAAAGTGTGAACTAGGCTGGATAAAAGGGACCCTAGAACTCTTCTATTACTACAGCTCATTGGCTGCCAGTTCATTTCTAGGTGCAATTCAAAGTGCACTCAAAAGTGGAGATCCAGGCTATCTAATCTCTCTGTATGAGTTTGTCTGGAACCTGAGATTCTCTAGAGTGGCTGTTTTCACAGGTCCACCACTTTCATGGGGATGGCTGGTGGGCATTAAGATAGTGCCTCTTCAGTAGCTGCCCCTGGGAGTTGGAACTCAATTCCTGGGAATATTAGAATGGTACAAACAAACAAAAGAGCAATATAGGACTGGTGCACAGTACTAAGCAAACACACTGAGGAGAAAATCACACTGAATAATCAGATACTACATCCAAGAGTAGCAAAATATCAATATAATGTAATGTAAGTCAAAACATTAAAAGAACATCCCAATTCCTCACATAGGACAGTATGTTAAACATGAATGATAATGCATATCAGTGGGGGAAATAAAATGTACATGTATATAGTATGTAATCAAGTACAGTACCTTCCAGGTGGGAAGTATCAATGCGAAAATAGCATTAACAGAAACAAATATCTGATCAATCATATGCTAGATGCAACAGCAAGTATATATGCACACAGAGCTCCAGCGTCAGCTCAAAGAGCAAGTTAACCACATATAATACACATGGTGGATAGAGCAAAATACATCAAAGTAAACATAAGAGCAAATACTCAAAGTTCCAGATGGAAGATAACCAGTGAAGGAGGCTGAACAGTATGCTTGAGTGCCTCGCTAGGCTCAATTCACTCCAAGGGGCTCATAGGGAAGATAGGCTGTGGCGTCACTGATGTGTGCCATGCAGGCTCGTCGCCCCAATACCGCGTCTAACGATGGAACGCGTCGCTCGTCTATGACGTGGCCCAGGTGGCGCTCGAATTCAAAATAAAGTATAATTAAGGGGAGAAGCCCCAAAATAATATATTACAGTAAACAAACTAGGGCAAATAAGCCATGTAAATGTACCAGTCAGCAAAGTGAAGCCTCCCTGGTCGCTGTGAAGCCACTGAAGCCGGTAGAAACTCACTCGGAAGGAGGGGGGCTGATGGGGAGAGAAAGCAAGCCGCAAAAAGCGCCAAAATGCCATAGCACTATGCAAGAGTGTAAACAAATGGCTATATAGCCTGTCTGTGGCAAAAAAAAGAAGGTAATAAAGTTGAAATATTGCTGTTGCATCTAGCATATGATTGATCAGATATTTGTTTCTGTTAATGCTATTTTCGCATTGATACTTCCCACCTGGAAGGTACTGTACTTGATTACATACTATATACGTGTACATTGTATTTCCCCCACTGATATGCATTATCATTCATGTTTAACATACTGTCCTATGTGAGGAATTGGGATGTTCTTTTAATGTTTTGACTTACATTACATTATATTGATATTTTGCTACTCTTGGATGTAGTATCTGATTATTCAGTGTGATTTTCTCCTCAGTGTGTTTGCTTAATATTAGAATGGTCCCTTGCTATCCCTACATTGGCTAGCAAAGATTTTATTCAGACATACTTTTAGAAGTAAAAATTTTAAAATAAAGGTTTTGAAAGTATGTTGTTGTGATTTTGTTAAACCTTTCCTAATCTTTTTTTTTGTTTTAAGTTGTTTTAAGCTTGTACATAGTTCAATTGTATTTTAGTACTTATTTTGTATTGTGTTGAGGGTTCTGAATACGAAAGATACTCACGTGGGGGTTCAACAGGCAGGCTAAGGAGTGTGTTTCTACACATATCTGTCAGCTTGTTTGGTCTGAGCGGGGGTGACATAGTGAATGCGGAAGTTGAATCTCTCAAAGAACAGGGACCACCTCTGTTGTCTCTGGTTCAACTTCCGCTGGTTCTTCAAGTGCTCCAAGTTCCGGTGATCTGTGTGGACTTCTACCGGAAATTTGGCCCCCTCTAGCAGATGTCGCCAAACTTCAAAAGCCACTTTAATGGCTAGTAGCTCCTTCTCCCATATCGTATAGTTCCTTTCCGGCGCCTTCAGTTGCTGGGAATAGTAAGCACAGGGCAATAAGTGCGACCCCTTGGGCTGTAGCAGGATCGCTCCCACCACCACATCCGATGCATCAGCTTGCACAATGAAAGGGGTGCGGGGGTCCGGATGCTGCAAAAGCAGCTGCGTAGTGAACAGCTGCTTAAGCTTCCGGAAACCCGCCTCTGCCTCCGGTGTCCACCGGAACAAGGCCTTTCCTCGCAAACACTGCGTGATAGGGTCTGCCCATCTGGCAAAATCAGGGATGAACTTTCGGTAATAGTTTGCAAACCCCAGGAATCGCTGAATGTCCTTTTTGCTGGCAGGCGCTTTCCAGTCTGCCACTGCTTGTACTTTGGTATCATCCATGGCAATACCCATTTTGGAAACGCGGTAGCCCAGGAAATCCACCTCTGGCAAGTCAAAAGCGCACTTCTCCAACTTGGCATAGAGACCATGATCTCTCAGCCTCTGCGACACTTCCTTTACATGGCGGTCATGGGTCGCCTAGTCTGGTGAGAAAATCATCAAGTCGTCCAAATACACTGCGAGATATCGATCCAGCAGATCCCGAAAGATGTCGTTCATGAAGTGTTGGAAGCAGGCAGGGGCATTACATAAACCGAATCCCATTACGAGGTATTCAAAACACCCCCATTTGGTCTGGAAAGCCGTCTTCCATTCGTCTCCTTGGCGAATCCGCACCAGATTGTAAGCACCTCTCAGGTCTAATTTGGTGAAGACTTTAGCTCCCCGCATCCGTTCCAGCAACTCAGGGATCAATGGCAGGGGGTAACGGTTCCGGATCGTAATCTTATTGAGCTCTCGATAGTCATTACACAGTCGCAACTCTCCCGACTTTTTCTTGACAAACAGGATTGGCGCTCCGGCCGGGGACTGGGAAGGCCGAATGAATCCCTTCCTCAGGTTCTCGTCCAAAAACTCCCAGAGGGCCTTCTGCTCAGGCTCCGAGAGGGGATAAAGTCTCCCGCGTGGAATAGGTGCTCCAGGCTCCAGCTCAATGGCACAATCATAGGGCCGGTGGGGAGGCAAGCGTTCCGCCTCCTTCTCACTGAAAATGGCCCAAAAGCGGCATACTTTTTGGGCAAGGTAGCGCGCCTGTTCCACCTCATTGAGGGACATTGGCACGCCCGGGCCGTCATGCAATGTCCCTGGCAATGTTCGGAAGTGAACTGCAACTGTCTCTGAGCCCAGGAAATCTGCAGGTCGTGTAGAGTCAACCACATGATTCCCAGGATTACTGGCAAATCTGACAACTTAGTCACTAGAAATGAAATGTCCTCCTTATGTGAGCTCGTCCACATCTTGGTGGGAGCAGTATAGTGTCTCACTGCCCCAGCTTTCAACGGTCGCCCATCAATGGTTTGTACGCCCTTGGGCTTCTGTAGATCATGGAACTGTAATCCAGCAGACTTGGCATAGTCCGCATCAATAAAGTTGTTTGTGGCCCCTGAGTCAACAATTGCATGTACCATCATCAGGCCTTTCTCTTGGGACCACAAGGCGACCATGATTAAAAACAACTGTCCAGTCTGGGGTTCTGGGGGAAGATTAGCGACTGCGACCGAGTTAGCGAACCCGTTTAAACTCGGCCGGCCTCTTCCCCCGCCGTCTGTATGGCCTCTTCAGCCTCTTGGGGTTCCTCATATGCAGCAGAGGCCCGGGGGGTCTTGCCTCGCGGCTTCTGGGGACACTCCTTGGAAAAATGCCCGGAACCTCCGCAGTACCAGCATAGGTTCAGCCGTTTGGCGCCGAGCTTTCTCGGCCACATCCACCTTGGGCCTCACGTGTCCCAACTGCATGGGTTCCGGTTCATCCAGGGGCTGAGGGGCTGGTGTGAATGGCCGGAACGACGGACGACTGGCCCTCGTCTCCTTGCGGCCAACCGGCTGCTCTCCGGACCCTCTGTCCCACCGTCTTCGGGTGTGGAGTCCGGCCTCCACGCGTAGGCTTAAGGTGATTGCCTCCTCCAAGTCGGCAGCCTGAGTAGCCCCTCTCAGGATCTCCTGCTGCATCTCCTGCGACAGGCCCTTCATGTACTGATACCGCAGCGCTGCGGGGTTCCATTCTACTTGGGCAGCCAACACTCTGAAATGGGAAATGTACTGGGACAAGGACATGTCCTTCATAGACAACCGGTCCAGCTCCCTCTCCGCCAGCTCTGCATTCACCAGGTCTCCCCAAGTTGTCTTGATAGCATCTAGGAATGCTACCACGGTAGCCACTTGTGGTGAGGCCGCCTTCAGCTGGGTCACAGCCCAAGCTGCTGCTGTCCCTTCCAGAAGTTTGTACACAAAGCCCACCTTGGCTCTTTCACTGGCGAATTCTGCGGCCCGAAGTTCCAGGTACATCTCACATTGTCCAATAAACACATTGGGCCGGGTTGCCACCAAACCGGGACGGAATAGTCAGGGAGGGATGTCGGCCTGCCCTGGCCCGAAGATCCACCACCTCCTGCTGTAATTCCAAAATCTGAGCGGCGGTTAACTGAGCCATCTCGCCGACTCGTCTCCGCCGTCGCCTTCCGTGTCCCGTGGTGTGAAAAGGGGTTCGTGGAGTTGCTCGGCCAACTGTCACAATGCAGGGTCTCATCCCAGCCCCTTAATCACACAGAGAGAGACGGTAATCAGCTAATTATTTATTGAATAATAAGAAACAGGTGAAAAGGATAATTGTCCATAAAACTATCAAAAATGCCATCAAAATGGTAAAGAGTTCTTAGGTAATTCCAAAGGCAAAAAGCCTGGCAAAAGTTCCGCAAAAGCAATGCGGATCAAAACAGACTTGGTCCGTGGCAAATCAAACAAGGCAAAGTTCAAGGAATCAAGGCCCAAGAAACTTCTTGGAACTCACGAGCCTCAGTCCTGGCTCCGTGGATCTTCACTGGCTTCACTCCCTCAAATCAAAGTCAGGATCCAAGGATCCTATACTTAATTCCTTGGTGAGACCCCCGACGCTCTAGGCTTCGGCGCCAATCTGTACTACGGGACCTAGCGCTCCTCTGGCGCTCTAGGCTTCGGTGCCATTCCCTCCTACTGGACTCAATGTTCTGTCTCCTATCAAAGCTCCGCCCTTGCCTCCCAGCACCTGGGTCGCTATCTTCATGAGAGCCAGACTCCCTTTCAGCTTCCATGGGCTCATCCTCCGCTATCTCCCTAACCCTTTCCTGCGACCCGAAACCACCTGGTTTCTCATACTGATTATCTGAATCAGCACTTTCAGTGTCAGCCTGACTTTCCCAGCTTTCATACCCATCAGGCCACCCATCATCCCATTCCAAGCTCTCTGTGGGAGATGAAGGCCCAGCTACCTCATCATCCCCTTCATCCATGTCCTCATCATCCATGTCCTCATCGGGACCCCGGGGCCGCCCCCTGCCCCCCCCCAGGCATGAAAGAGAATGGGGTTGCTACAATATCAAAGAAAAATCCCAGGGATCC
This sequence comes from Anolis apletophallus, assembly GCA_030556195.1. NCBI lineage: Eukaryota > Metazoa > Chordata > Lepidosauria > Squamata > Anolidae > Anolis > Anolis apletophallus. The sequence goes on from JARBWK010000004.1 coordinate 115,021,387, forward strand.
CATCAAACAACGTATGACCTATTCTGTAGACTTCCCATGGAACTCTGTCTTCATAACATGTTGAAACCGGTAGATTTTAAATATGATCTGGAATCAACTCCATTCATTTCCCTATGCTTAGAAAAATTAATATGTCATTATCCTTCAGACTTCTATCCCCTTTTTGTTTTTATTGTTGGTGTAACTGCACAATTTAAACCTTTGATATTCTCCAATTGCACAATTATTTTATTTTAAAAAACCTGGGACAGGGGACTCCACAAATAATCTTTCAGTGTAGGCATGCATATGGGTGGTCTTTCATGCCTTTGATGCTTTTTCTGCTTCCATTACTCTCTGGTCCTATATCCTTTTTTAAAAATTGGATCTCTGAAAAAAAGTTTGAATTTGCCTCAAATTGCATTCCATGCAATATTTGCTGTGGATTCTGTCTAGGGTGCAGTCAATACTTGTGGAAGCTGCTGAGTTGTCTGGAACAAATGATCTCTTTGAACACTCTTACTATCCTTTGTACACTTAATTGTAAGTGAAACAAAAAATGGCAAAGCTCTTTGACATGTGAAATGTGTTCCAGTTCAGCAAGGGGTGGAGCCATGCTTAACAACAAAAGATATGCCTTTTTCCCTTTTCATACAACAAATTTTCCCTTGGACATTCGGAACTGTGCAAAGCAATCATCTTATGCATCTGAAATATAACATTATAGTGGTTTTGAATGTGGGCGTGATAAGCCAGCCTGTGTGACCTATCATGTTTCTCACTTCCCAAAATATGACTATAAATAAAAATTAAAAATTCACTTTCCACAAACAAAAGCAAGAACAGAAGAAGTTATAACAAATATCTCAATTTTTCCAATAGAACAAAACATGGCCTAGCACAGTTACTTTGCTTAAGCACATAGCTGGGAAAAAAGTGTCTCTTGCTTAGTGCATTTTGCTTGAACCTAATGGAAAACAACAGCTGCAGTGCTATAATTATGAGTATTTGAGCCATAAATCTATCCTTGAAAATGTTTTTCCAGTCACATTCCATTTTTATTCTCTACTTACTAGCCTTTTTATCTTCCTATTTTTCTTTTCAGAACCTAAGATGTAAAACATGAGAGACCAAGTGCATTAAGCTCATTAATGTCAACTAGGTTATAAACTAACAGATTCTATGTTGATATGCTGACAGTGTGAGTTATGCAAAATACTTTGGTTATTGAATGTATATGTTAAGTATTTCATTCAGATGAAACTGCTTGGTGGCATTTATTGTTTTGCAGCTCTCCTTTACTTTTTTCCTCCTCTGTTTATGGCATCATCAGTTTCGAAGCCTGGGTTATGCCAAAAAGCTTGTCATTGTCATATTCGTTCAGATGGCTGATTGATTAAATTCTGAAGTCACTGAGCCCTCTGACAAGGTCACTTTGAACTTGCTACTTCTCTTTCAACATGGTCATCAACCGTTTGTACTTCAGAACATAATAAAAAATCTAGACAAGTAGAATGAAATACAGCTCAAGAATTAAGAATTTTATGCTCTGGTAGTTTATGTCTAACTTGGAAATATTCATCCAATAGCATGACCTCTGTTTTCAAAATGAACGCCATGAATTCATTACATTGAATCTAATGAGTGAAATGTAAGCCAGCATCTTCCCTAGCTGTTGGAGGCAGATAGAAAATGAAGCATGTTTTGATGATCTGTTTACTTTTATGCATGCTTCCAAAGTTCATTAAGAACACTTGTCCTTACTGTGATTAAAAAGTCAAGCTGGCCATATATTGTGCATTCTGTCATCAACATGACACTAGTAATTGACACATGACAGATGACAGTCACAACATAAGTAATCTTACAATACTCAAATTGAATTTAGAACCTGGTGCAATGGTTGATGAATACACCACAGAATTCGTAATATATTTAATTTAAGAAGTGACTTTGGAATGAGATTATTCATTCATTTAGGTATTATTCAATGGCAGTGGCTTTATAAAATTTCAAATAGAAAGGCTTTATTTATGGGTGTGTGTGTGTGTGAAAGAATGGATTCCCAGTCCTATCAGGAAATACTCTGAAATGTGCCTAGTGCTTATTGTATGTCATATAAGTTTTAAAGGCAATTTTAGTATATTTTACTGTATTTTAATTCTGTTTTAATTCTGTTTTTCTGTTTTTGTTTGGTGTGGAGTGTTAGCCACCTTGTGTCCATATGGGGAGGAAGGCAGGTTATAAATAAATATAATAAATATAAAAAAATGTGAATATAGAAGGTCGTTTTAATATCTCGATATTTCTAGAGCTGTTTCAAACTCTCCAGTTTTGACTTGCAATGGGAACTAGTGATTTTGTCCTGCAAAATGTTTGGATAATGCAAATCTTTGAATCCTTTTATGTGCTTTTGTTCCCTTTAAATGCTGTTCTTTCAGCACTAATAGTTTCCTTAGGCTCTTACTTCATCCATACCATGAATTAGTGACACAGGTGATCCCACATAGAATTGGGACACAATGAACTAATTTCAAAATTCTACATAGAGATGGCGTTTGTAAAGGTGATTGCTAAGGGTGTGCAAAATTTAATGTTTAATTCATTTTTCTAACGAATTTGTTAAATTTGTGCATACAAATCAATATTAGAAACATGCAGGAAAGGGGTGGGAATTTAAGAATCAAAACACTCACCAATATTTTTTGTTAATATTCTGTACACGCAAATGCCCCTCCCCCCCCAGGTAAATTTAATTTTCAGTAAACGCATTAAACAACTTTGGTAAAACCAAGAGAATATAAAGTGTTTTAAAAACGAACCTTGTTTTTCTTTGACCTAATCGCCATAAAGAAGGCACTGGGGGCCAAAAATCTGAGAACACAGCATTCTTAGAAATGTACTTTGGGAAGGTGGGGCCATATGTAGCAGAGAATGCAAAAGGCCCTGCCCTAAACTACATTTCCCAGAATGCAGTGCTCAGCATCAGAACGTCCAATGAGGGCTGTAGCAGCCAGCTGTTTAGAGACAGTCTAATAATTATGAATAATATGATTGAATCTGCAAAGAGGACTAAACTAAGCATAAGCACTGAGCAACTTTGATAAAGCCAAGAGAACATAAAGTGTTTGAAAAACCAATCCTGTTTTTGTTTCGCTCAATCACCATAAGCAAAGGCACTGCAGCAGCCAGCTGTTTAGAGTCAATCTAATAATAATATATAAAATTATTTAACCTGCAAAGAGGACTAAAGTAAGCAATAGTATAAATCTCTGCTAAGTTGAAGTTATGTGGTTGTGTGTCATAAAGACAGACAGACATTCAAGGGGATTGTTGTCACTTTTTGAGGGGACAATTTGTTTTTGTCTAAACTTTTAAAAATCCCTCAAAAACTGTAGATGTGTGTATCTTTTTTAAACTTCTGGGGATTGATGTCTTGATTATCTTGACTATAAAATTCAAGTAAATAGCTCTTGTAGTTTTAGGTTGTTTAAAAAAACCCAACCAACAAACCAAGAAGCTTATTGAGTATCCAAACCAGTGCCGCATGTTGACAGTCTTCCTGTTCCAAAACTGCCAGAGGCATGGGCACTAGAAGATGAGGAGGTAGGCAATGATGGCGATCAGATGCAGATGGGAGCTGGTGATGATCCTGACTTTGAGCCATAAACACCAAGCAATCCTCATTTAATATCATAGGCAAAGCTGAACGATCTAGTCAGAGACTTGAGCTTATTGAAGAGTCAGGGAGATCTGCTTGGATCAAGGCTGCAAGGATAGAATCTTTTGTCATCTGGAATGAAAATCTCAAGGTTTTGCCACATAATGAAGATTTGACAAAATATTTTAGCCAAGCTGACAGTCTGACCTTTTGATATGACATCAACTGATTGTTTTGTGCACTCGGATGCAACTATGACCCAAGGAATGGCAATTGTTTAATGACTCATCAGTCTTAAGTTTGAAGTCTGTTTTGCTGCACAACCTGTGAAACATGCTGTACATATTAAAGAATCATATGAGAACATGCAACTTCTGCTGAACTGCCTTCAATATTTGAAGTATAGCTGGAATTTGTGTGGTAATCTTAAAGTAGTTGCAATTCTACTAGGTTTGTAGCTTGATTACACAAAGTAATGCTGTTTCCTTTGTGAGTGGGACAGTCAAGCATTATATCAGAAAAGACTGGCCTGCCCATAATAAATTGGTTCTAGGGCAGAAGAATGTCACACATGACACATTGGTTGATACAAATAAAATATTTCTTCCACATTTATACATCAAACTCAGGCTAATGAAAAACTTTAAGGCAATGATAAAGCAAAATGTAGGTTTTATTTGCGGCAGATGTTTCCATGCATAAGCCCAATTTAAGGTGTGGGTTTTCACTTATGAAGCCCTACATGGTTTCAGCCCAAGATACTTGAGACAGTGTGTCCCATACAAGCCTGTTTGACTCCTAAGATCGAGTAGCAAAACACTCCTCTCCACTCAGCTCAGGGACAGTCAATACTTAAAACTGTCTAGAGATGGCACTTTCTCTGGTGCGGCTCCAAAAGTCTGGAATTCTCTGCCAGGAATTATCAGAGCATCCCCCACCCTCCTGTCCTTTAGAAAAAACTTTCCTATGTGGAGTAGCTTTCAATTAATGATGACAGAAGCCCATGAACAGCACTTTATCATCATATTTTATCTTCCTGGGAATTTTATATGATTTTTCTCCTTTTGCTGACAATTTTATGTTTGAGGGAACGTATGGGATTATTTTAATGGCTTGATTTTTATTGTATGTTTAACAGTTGTTATAAACCACCTTGGGTCCACGGAGAAAGGTGATATAGAAATTTTCTAATAAATAAATAAATAAATAAGTGATGTGAAGATAAAAAAAGGTGCTTTCATTGGCCCACAAATCCAAGATGTGATGAAGGATGGCCAATTAGATGGTCTTCTACAGGGCGCAGAACACATTGTTTTTAACTTTCTAGGCAATTATAAAGCACCAATGTCCCAAAGGTTGAAAGTCTGCTTCAGACCTAGAAATCAATGAAGTGTAACATGTCACCAAATGACACTATGCAAGGTGGAAATATCAGGAATAGGTGAAAGGCTGAACAACTGTTTTCTTTTCTCTAAGAATAGGACATCTTGAACCAACACTGAATTAGGATTTATTGGTAAAACAAAATGGAATGTTTTAAACAGACGTGTTTTCACTTCCAGCCTCCTTTAAATCCACTTTTAAGCCATCTATTATTACTTCTGGCTTTACTAGACAGATAATGCCATCAACCTGGACAATTTAGCTCAGGATGTGCATTAGAATGAACAGCATTCTCTCCTGTTGATTAGCTAACAACACATAAGCAATTTCTTTTCCCCTGCTATCTGAACAAATGAAAGCTTTCTCTGCATTTTAACTACATCCCCACAGGCAAACAGCCTTGGAAGACATAATTTGAAATAAATAAATGTTAGTCCACTAGCTCATTAGGAAAGCTAAATAAAACACATTTCCATGTAATGATATATAATATCTTGGTGACCTGTATCTTTTTAATGACTAATTATCCTCTAAAGCATTTAAAAGTAGATATGAAAGGTGAGTTGCATTGGGGAGATTTATAGTACACTTAGTCCTTACTGCAAAGTCTTCCAATCTTTATTACTAGTACTGGTGGCAAATTTCATAATTGGTTTAAATTTAAGTATTTCAAGTCATAGCCCATGGCCACAGTCCTGAATTGTAATGCTTTCATCACCAGATCTCCCTACCAACAAGAATAGGCATATCTATCCATTTTACTTTTTATGGCATTCACATTTTTCCCCTCAAGAATGCTGGTCTTCTGTTTCTATATGTACTTTGTTTTAAAACACTCCTAAGCATAGGTACGCTTCCATGCCCAACTACACTTTCCATAATGTACATTTTTTTAAAAGCAGTTTCCACAACTATATTCAATTTTTATATGAAGTTTTCCCTAATGAAATGCATAAGAGCAAACCTTTCCATCTGGAGCTCATCAGATTTCTGCCTCCTCATTTAATGTCACTGAAAGTTGTCCTGAGGTTCTTCTTAATGTATCCTCAACTAGAGTTGGTTATAAAGCTTCAGTGGATATACTTTTGCCCCATGATAACATTTTGAGGAGTGAATTTCCCTTCCTAGGTGTAGATTTCTCTCACTTCCCATTGTCTCACCCTAATTCTTAACTATGAGTCATTTGTAAGTCAGGTATTTGTAACTCAATTATTACCTTTATTCCCATTAGAAGTGTGATGATCAATAGTGGACAACCCTTGTATATTAATCCCTTCTCTCTTGTCAGTGAAACAAAAGTGTACAACATTTAAGAAAGGTATGCCTGACAACCCATCTTTTAAGTAGATATGCAAAACATTTTTGTACAACTTTTTAACCCCAAAATATAGGGAAGAAAAAAGAACCAATGTCACTTTTAATGTGCAAGTATTTAAATAGAATCTGTACTGTGCTTTGTAAAAGCTATCGCAAATATGCTGTGTTTATTACTATAGACTATCATTCATGGCTAAGTATGATTGTCTTCCAAGAGTAGAGTCTTGGCTGTGGGTCCATAAGTGACTGTAAAGACCAATTCTAGATCCACATGGGGCCTATCCAGATAATACCTTTATTTCAGTAACTCCCAATAAAGAAGGGGCTGTCCAGACAATGCTCTGGACAGTCCTGAATTAATTCACCATAAGCCAGGAAAACCCTGGTTTGTGGTGAATTAATTAGATAGTGGATTTATTCTGCGCCTTCTTGGAAGGCACAGAATAAATCCACTCCTTCTAGTGTCTGGACTGTAGTCGAGACACTGTTCCCAGAGTTTCTTGGACTAAATTAGTCCAGAAAACTGTGGGAATACCCACATCCCTCCCACACAGCCCCCAAACCCCTTTGTAAAATCACTCCCCCTCCCACTCTCCTGGCACGTCATTTCTACACACCAGGAGAGCTGTTCCAAGACTGTAATGGAGGTCGGGTAAGTTTATTTTACTTTACAAAGGGGTCTGAGGGCTTTGTGGGAGGGGTTAGGGCCTCCAGATGTTCTTGCTGGCCAATCCTGCGAAAGCACCCGGACACCCACACCAGGAAATGCGTGCTTTCTGGGGTGTGTGAACAGACCCCCAGAAGATCTGCATTTTTAAAACAGATTTTCCTCAGCTAAAGGCCTGTCTGGAACTGCCCATGGTCTTTCATAATCAGGATACAGACTTCCAGATGGAAGGCAGTCCCAACAAGGCTTTTGCTTGATGCACCTTACACTTGGCACATTTTTCTCTTTTGCCCTCTAATCATGCTTCTTCAAAATTCACAGCATTGTTAGTAACCGTTGACCTCCAGTCAGAATGCTCAGGGCTCAAGTATTCACAGTTCTCAGTGTTTATTATACATTTAAAAGATTAGCTTGAAGATTATCCTTCAATCTCTTTTGTTGTTCATTGCCATTCTGTTTTCCATTTATGAGCTGAGAATAAGTAACTATTTTGCAAAACAATGTTTGGGCATTTGTCATCAGTTGGGGACCCCTCCCCCCAGCACCAACTGCTGCTCTGGGCCAGAGTGAAGAGAGAGGGGACCAGAAGACAGTTCCACCTTGTCTCCTGTGCTATGCTAATAATACAATACAATACAATACGATATAATATATTGTATATACATATATTTATAATGTTATAATGTTATATAATGATAATATATTATAATTATATATTTATATTACATGTAATATTACTAATAATATTACAATATAATGGTATAGTACGATATAGTAATATATAATACTGATCTTGTACTATGCTAATAATATAATCTATTGTATCTATCCATCTATCTATTTATCTATATCTATACTGTATATCTTGTAAGCCATTCTGAGTCCCCTTCAGGATGAGAAGGGTGGCATATAAATGTCATAAATAAATAAATAAATAAATAAATAAATAAATAAATAAATAAATAAATTTGAACAATGTGACCAGTTCAGTGAAGTTGATGGCAGAGAATCATTGCTTCTATGCTGGTGGTATTTGTTTCTTTTAGAATGTAGACATTTGTCCGCCTGTTTTCTCAGGAGATTTTTCAAAGGCAACACAGAGGGAATCTTTCCAAAAGTGAAGAGTGATGTTTGTAGATGGTCCACGTTTCATAGGCATACAGTAGAGTTGGTGAGACAATGAATAAGCATTTTGGTATCTCTACAAATGTCCTGATCTTGAACACAGTCTGCTTCATTCAAAAAATGCTCAGACATTGTATTTTGGCATCAATTTTGACTTTTGTGGAGAAGTTTAGGTAATGGAAATAGTCAACGTTTTCCAGCATTGCACCATTAAGCTTTATTTTTGGCATTGCAAAGGGATTGGTTGGTGCCTGCTGGTAGAACAATTTGGTTTTCACAATGTTCAGTGAGAGTCCAAGCTTTTCATATGCTTCCACATAAGTGTGTAAAGTGGCTTGTAGGTCTTCCTCTGAATGAGCATAGACTACATTATCACAGCATATTGGAGTTCTATAACAGAAGTTGTTGTTATCTTACTTTTGGCATTCAGTCTGCTGAGGTTAAAAAGCTTGCCATCTGTCCAATATATGATTTCCATACTGGTGGGAAGTTTCCCATCAACAAGATGTAGAGTCATATCTATGAAGATGGAAAATAAGGTTGGGGCAATAACGCCAACAGGCATGCACACCTGGTGAGAATTGTTGCTGTTCCAGCTACTTCCTCTGTCCCTTCTCCTGCATCCTCTGCTCATATAAATTAATTTTGCACTTACTGCACACCAATATACCAAAAAGGAAAACTTGCATCTGACCTAATTAAGACTTTCTCATTTATTGTGTTCCCATTTTAATCAAGAAATAAACTTATGTTAATGTTAAAAAGTAAACTCCTCCATGTCCAAAATTGCAACTCTTTTTGTGATATGATCTTAAACAACAAATCATGCCTTCTTGTTCCACCTCCTCTAGAGGACCTTCTCCTGCAGTCAATTCTCTCCTTTTAATCCGGAAGTATGCAATCATAACTTTTAGCAAATAAACACCCCTAGTTCTAATTTTACTTCTATTGGTATTACAATAGGTTGACAACTCACCTAGTTCTTTCTCTCCTTCTGGAGGCCCTTCTCCTCCACCCTCTTCTCCTGCAAATTAATACAGATTGCCTCATTAATTTTTAAAATGTAAGCACTACTCATGATGGCTACTGTTTCTGTTGATTTTATAGGAGAAGAAATGCATCAGACCTTGTTCTCCTTCTCCCTTTGGAAAGCCTTCTACTGCACCCTCATCTCCTGTTAATCAAATAATTAATTCTTGTAAATAAATTGTAGTTAAACACCATGTACAGTAATGTTTCTGGTGGTTTCTAAAGTGTTAAATCAACACATTACACCTTGTTTTACTTCTCCCGCTGGAGGAACTTCTTCTAAAGTCTCTTTTTCCCGTTAATCACAAAAGGTAGTTTTATAAATGGTACAAAGCAAACAACCCCCTGGTATAATGAGGTAAGTTTTTGATTTAAAATATTTTAAGAGAAAAAAATCTATTTCACAGTGTAGCTGTATAACAGGCCCCTTGTCTTTGTAATCTTCTTCCTGTGTGGATTTTTTTTAAGTGCCATTGTTACATTTTTCATGGGAACATATGTCGTCAATGTTGAGTACAAATATTACCTTGCCTTCTCCTGACATGCCAATTGGGACGATCAGCCCTCTTGTTCTGCATTTTATGTACAAGTTGTCCATATAATATCTTCATTGTAAGTGAGGTGCCAATTAGGCTTTTGGGGCTTCTAAATCTTCCTGCCTCCTTTATTAAAAAGGGACCCTCTCCTCCCTCCAACACACTCCCTTGGTGGCCATTTTCTCTCTCTCTGAACAGGTTTTATTTGTTTGTACCAAAAAAACAAACAAACACACACACAGCTAAGTGTTGGGCTCCAGGCAGATTGAAAGGCCAGATTGGCTTTTATAAATGGGTTCTGCACATGCGCAAGACAAAGAATCTTCTCGCTTGTATCCAGGCAGATTTCAGGAGGCTGAAAAATGGCCAGAGAGAAGGGGCAGATTGCCTTCTGTATATGCACAAGATGAAACATCTTTGTCCCTGTATTTAAAGGCAGGCACTCCATGCCTGGAGAAAGGGACAGCTGGGTTCACTGCTCGCTCCTTCGCCTTCACAGGAGAATGAATCTTTCCTGATCTGTCTTGCAAGCCACAGCTGAGGGCTCTGAACTCAGAGCACAGAGAAGGGGGGGGGGCATTGTATCACAGATCTCCCCTCTACTGCTAGTCCCCTCCAGCACCTTCTTTCAAGCCATTGAAGACAGCTCTGAACTCAAGGCAGTAGAAAGAGAAAGTTGGCTTCAAATATCACCTATTCATTATCACAAGAGAAGAAATCCCACCCCCTTCTTGCAGCCACAGGAAAAACTGGCTGCAATGATCCCCTTGCAGATATGGCTTGACTCATTTTTTCTCGAGCCCAGTCTTACCCCCTATTCATAGGACTTGTCGCAAACTGGATGCTTAGGAAGTATTAACTCAGAGCCGGTCCTTTGAGATAGGTATTTGTTAATTTATTGTTATATTTGTTCACTGTATGTTGTTTATGCTTTGATTCTATGTATATTGTTTTGATGTTACATTGTAAACCACTCCGAGCCTCTGGGGAGTGGCGGTATATAAATCAAAATAATAATAATAATAATAATTTCTATTGCATTTCTATCCTCCCCCCGTTTCTTTGCAGCCACCGCTGATAGGAATGAATAATGGCAATGAGAAAGGGTGGAGTGGCTTTAATTTTCCTCCTTGCACATTCCCACTGCATTTCTATCCTGTACCCCATTCCTTTGTAGCCTAAGCTGATAGGGATGGAAAAGGGCAGAGTAGCTTCAATGGTCCCTGTTACACATTTCCAGTTGCATTCCTATCCCCACTTCCTTTGCAGCCTGAGCTGATGGATGGTACCAAGGGGGAAGAAATGAGAGGGAACTACACTTGCCTGTGTGATGGGAAATAAAGCAAATGGTTTCACTTGAACTGGCTGCAATGAGGACGTGACATAATGTGATGGGAGGGGGGAGACCATGCTAAGAATGCTTTATGCATTGTTTCAGGTGTAAAAATATCTTCAATTGCCACAGGCCAGATTTGTAACTGAGAGATACCTTAACTGAATTGTCTGAATAGTAGAAAGTAAATGTTCTCATCTATTCTAATTTAATTATCTATAATATGCATTTGCATTTCCAGGTACCTATCCGAGTATGATGCAAGGAATTAATATAAGATAAAAATGTTTCCAAACATACAGCAATGAACCCAGCCCTGTATCAATCTTCCCTCTCCTGACTTCTTTGCCATGTAAATGAGAGAGCCTAATTGAACTCTGTGTAATTAAAAGCTTTCACAGCTTGACACCAACTAGTCCCTGGCATTGCTACTTGCAGAGCTTACTGGAACATGATCAACCTTGAGGTAAAATAAAAATAAAATAAAATGTTATTAGAATTTTCATGACTATAATTAAGGCTGCAGCTGGAGCAACTAAGCAAACTGTTAATGCAGGATGCATGGAACACAAAGGAGAAAATGACACTTTGTGCATGGTCAGTTACTTGATCGAAGGCCAACTTCAAAAGACTTTAGGCTATGGACTTAAATTATGTTCTTTGCCTACTGGCTTGTGGTTTAAAGCCATTAGAAGGAGTGTTTGTTTTGTTTCTTCTCTCTGTGTGTGTATTATACATACATACATACATACATACATACATACATACATTTCACAGGAAATAGAACAAGCATACTTATGACTCTGTGTGTGTACATGCGTGTGCAAGGCTCTTTATAAAGCAGGGGGGAAAGCAAAAAAGATGTGTTTGTTGCAGATAATTTGGTAAGGTTTTCCCAGACTCTTTGCAAATGTTTGTAATGAAATGAACATTTCATACTTTTTTTTCTTTTGAAGAAATATACATTTACGGACATTTATTTATTTAAACATTTTAATCCAACTCTATAGCTAGAGATCCCTAGTCAGTGGGAAATGTATATGTTTTCAATAATCTGAACCCTTTTCCAATGCCAAACAGGAAAAGAGAATTTACAATGTAAAGTCAGCTCTCAATATCTGCAGTTAACATTTTTGCAGATTATATTATTTGCAGATTTTATTAATACACTTGCTATATAAATCTCTAGTTACTTCAGCATGACTCTGTGGTCAACTTTTGCCATAGGGTTGAAATGGAGAGCCTACTGTTTCTGACAACCTCATCAGACAGATAATCCCCCCCCCCTCAATTTCACTGTCAGCCAGTGAAATAACGGTGGTCACGGCTGCTATCAGATGATGCAGATGTACTTCCGATTATCGCTCTTGCCCCCCTGTTACAGAGTTAAAGATCTATTGTTGTTAACTTGGGCTGATCTGCGATTACAAAGAGAAATAATAAAATTAGCAAAAATAGCATGAAGGATCCGTTATTTTGTCTCAAAATGACATGTGATAGGGTCCGTGACAGTTTCTGTCTGACTTTGGCACTTGGCATGGTGAAGACTACATTATAATGGGCGGTTCTTAGAACAGTGAGCTGTCAATCAATCAAAACTTTATCACGGTCACAGACCAGCACAAAGCGGGCACAAGCGCCCTAAGAGGAGAAGGACAACTCCCCAGTAAACAGTTATTTAAAATCAGACTAGAAATCAGTATAAAAATATATTTTAAAAGACAGGATATTGTTGCCTTACGGTGTCAATCATCACCCGTCTGATATTAAGGCCAGCAGCACAGAACTTAGCAACACTGTAAGTCATTGCAGTGCTAGAGTCCAAAAGCAGCAGGGTGGAATAACATCTTTCACTGCGCCCCGGGTACTTTAAAAGCCATGGTCCAATGAGATTGGATCTAAGATCTCTGTAGAACATGCATTGAAGAAGCACGTGCTCAGTGAGCTGTCATCTCTGTTTATAGAATTTTTAAATTTTTTAAAAAGAAATGACAGGCATTGGAGAACTGAGGGAATGGGCGGTTTTCCTTTACTGGTTGGCTTACATTTATTATGGATTACTTTTATATACTTTGTTTTCCAAAAAAAATATTCGCTTTCTTATTGCACTCCTTTTCTACTATTGTTTTTTAAAATGCAATTTGATAGTAATGAAGTCTGCTTTTATTTTGAGATGTATATGTAAGAATCCAAATCCAAATAAAAATTAAAGATTTTTTTGTTATTATCTCCTGTTATGATACATATGCAGTCCTAAGTATGGAATCCTGTCTGACTATTATAGAAATTTTAAGGTATGGCTAATCAGTAGAAGAAAAGAACAAAACAAAAACATGTGGGGGCAGAGACTTCTTGGCTCTGTATGATGAGGAAGATTTTGGGTGTCCATGGGGAAGCACTATCAAACAGACATTTGATACATCTGATGAGAGGAAAAGCCATGAAACAGGGTGACGGAGGACTGAAAGATACTATCTGTTCATGATTTCTCTCTTTACTTTACAAAACTACCCCCCCCCCCCCAACTGTGATCTGATAAAGTCCCTATTGAGAATACTAGGAATTTGTAGGTACAATAGCAAAATTCTATGACCAACTGTAATATATTCGCACTCTAATATATTTGTATCTGACTTACATGGTCAATATCTCAATATCTTTATTAAATTCTAATGGGGGAAATCCATATTCTTTTGTTCAAAAAAATTGGCTATGTATACTGATCCATCATCCTCAATATGTCTAAATTAGCTGGTTTTAAAGATCAAAGGTCGTACAACATCATGCATAACAAATTTATTTTTTTTATTTATTTGTTTCAACTTGTCTGTCACCACTCCCGTGCGGTTCAGGGCTACTCACAACAAATTGTGATACAAACAAATACAGATAAAATCACAAACATACCAACCACGCAGCTTAGCTAACAACACCTAATAATACAGTTAAAAACAGATAAAATATTGCATATAAAACTTTTTACATACATAGCTTAAAATGAATCAGACCAGACCACGTAGGAATTGTATTGTCTGCAGTTGTAGCAACCCAGCCTCCGTTCCAGGCGGGGGGGCAGGGTGCCGCCCCGGGGGTCCCGATTGCTTTGGACCAAGATGGAAGGGATGCAGGGGCTGATGGGCATGCATCACCGACTGACAGTTTGCAATGGGATGACACCTGGCCTTCTGCTTATTCGGATGAGGAAGGCCAGCTAGATTCCGGATCAGATTGCGAATATGAGAAACCAAGAGGTTTCGGCTCTCAAGAGCGATTGTTGCCACCAGCTGCGGAGGAAGAGATGGAAACCGAGTTGGAGGCACTTTCCCAGGAAGATAACGGGCCAGATGGCGCTGAGCCTGCGAGGAGCTTCGACCAGGGGAGTAGTATTGTGGCTACTCGGAAAGATTGGAAGCGGAGCCTGGAGAGGCGTTGGTCTCACAAGGGTGGGAATTAAGTATACACTTTGTGGGAAAGTTCCTCAGTTTGGTGGCCACGTCTATACTGGACAGACGTATCGTTGGTCTGCTGTTCCGTGGAAGCCATAGTTTGGCTAGTCTTGCCAAGTACTGCCTAGAGACAATGTTTCTTCCAAGAACTTTGGATTGCCTTGTTTGTTCCATGGACTAAGTTTTCTTTTGATCAATTCGCTTTGTTTTTATGGACCTTGCTTTGAGAGATCCCTCGTTTTGGATTGCTTTTGAAACCAGTTGCTTTTTACCTTGGACTGATTGATTCTACTTTCTAATTGAACATTTTATTCCTTTCACCTGCTATCCTTTTGATTCAATAAATAGTTAATTGACATTGTCTGTGTGTGTGTGATTACAGGGTGGAGCTAGGGCCCGTGTTGTGACAGCAGTAAGAGTGCCCGTAAAATTGTTTAGCTGTCAAACGCCTGTTTAAATAGTAAGGTCTTACAGGCCTTCCTAAAGACCAATAGGTTGGTCAAGGGCCAAACCTCAGGCGGGAGAGCATTCCAAAGAGTTGGCACTATTACACGGAATGCTCTCCTTGTTGCAGTTAAATGAAGACTTCTACAATTCAGGATCTCTAGGAATTTATGGGTTTCTGAACGCAGTGGTCTGAAGGGACAGTATAGGGAGAGGCGGTCCCTTAGGTACACTGACCCCAGACCATTCAAGGCCTTAAAGCTCAACACCAACACTTTGAAAGTGATCCAGAATTCCATAGGAAGCCAGTGCAGTTCACGTAGGATGGGAGTGACATGGCAGCGTGTTGGCAAATAACATTAGCTACTTGATGAAGGCTGAGTGAAAAAAGATAGACACTTTTGAACTGTGGTGTTAGAGGAAAATTCTGAGAGTGCCCTAGACCTCAAGAAGATCAAACCAGTCCATACTGTAGCAGCAAATCTGGAGTCCCAAAACTCCCTAGGTTTTACCTTTTTGTTCACAGGTTGCGTGGACGCGCGAGCACAGGAACGAGAGAAGACGTAACAACCGTACTGTATGCAATGAAGCCAAAGTTTATTTGCACACGTCAGCTGACGGGACCTGCCCACAGAACTAGCTGCCTCAGGGCAAGAGCCCTCAACATTCTCCTTTCAACAGGTCCCGTCTCCTCCTTTCTTTCATTTTCATTGGTTCACATTACATTTATTTCAATTAAACATCATATTATTTAGTACATTCTATGCATTCTTATTTGCTAAACAGGCGTTATTATTCTGCAGGTCCTCG